>QLPI01006678.1:0-16101 GCA_003314275.1 Chroogomphus rutilus | reverse complement strand
GTCGGACGGTGTCAAAGTAGTATCCTGGCAAATCGCGCATCGTCGTCGGAGCTACTAGCTTTATGACTCCGCTGCAACTTTACCCCCCGAAATTGCTGATTTTTACTCCGATTTTTGATCAAAGTCTCGAAAAATCATCAGTGCATCCAGGAATATGTATTATATGTACATCTCAGTTCAAAGTTGCCAGCTCATGATCAGTTCACCATAGTTAGGACCGTGATTAACCCGCTCTTGATGCACTGGCAGGAGTCCAAGTTGGCCATAAAGACTATATTCTTCAAGAAAAAAACCCAATCCTGAGATTTGCTCAAGTTCCAAAAAAAAAAAACATCTATGATACTATATATCTTCTTTGGATCAGGTATGTAAGCAATCCTTTCATCACTTTGGGTCTTGCCAGCAGTACTCGCGCTGATATCGCTCTTTTAACAGGTGTTTCTTCGGTGTTGTCCCTTCTCATCGGGAGAAGTTGACCCTGCACCCCTCCGCAGACTTGAATTGAGAAGCGAGAACAGGAAGTAGTGCACTGATTTGTTTGTCGCTCAGCATGTGGTGCGTGTCGGCCGGTGATTCTATCCCGTTTCTTCAGTGCCACGCGGTCAGTACGTAACTAATTTCGGGAATGTTGAGTGTCGTGCAGATAATCTTGTGATGATCTAGATAAAGGCTGCGGATGAGCTAGACAGGTGAATCTGATGAGGATCTGATTCTTAAGACTTTGGATAAATCCCCTCTCGATTTAGCTTCTTTTGATGACTCAGAAGCAGCTTGAGAATTTCAATAACAACCAATTGAAATCGTTCATTCTGCAAGTTTGCCGGAGTCTTCTTTTGCGGCCTTCTTTGCTTCTTCATCTGCCATGTCACTTCGCCATCTTGATTGTTGCCTCATGCTCATGGACAAGTCTCTAGGCACCATCCTGATGCAGAAATAGAGATGCAAACAACCGCCATCGTTACATTCACATCCTCATCGCTCCCTTGCTTGTATGGGGCAAGTCTACCCTTTTTGCAACCAATCTTGGTGATTGCAGTCGCAAGTTTCCCGTCACGCGTGACATGTGACGCGACCCAGAGCCAGGTTTCTGGTCGCGTCTCGGACCGATTATGTGGTTGCGGCGTTCGAAGGCCTTCAGATCTTCTGAATATGATCACCATCACACCCTTGATTGGTTCTTCCGAGTCATACCTGAAGCAACATATCCACACGTAACTCGGAGACAGTCTTTCTCAGCTCGTACGTCGCAAATATGTTCACCTTGCAGTTACCCCGCGGGGACTGGCGATCATGGCGCATTAGGAAATGTAAAAAAAAAAAACCACGATTTTTTTTGGGAGATAACAACGCGCCTTACTCGGAGGATTACATTGACACGCTTATATATTCGCGTATACGAGTTAGCAATTTAACCTCGGGAGCGAAAGAGCCCTTCCATGTCTACCCGTCGCGAACCCGTTCTTATTAACGCCGTGCACTCAGCGCTAGAGCAACCTCCTTTCTCACCGGTTCCTCTCGCTGCAAGTGGCTCTACAAAGCCTCTTCCGAGGGCAAGCAGCCCGCTCGTGCATGTCGTCCTTCGCAGACTTTCCTTCGCCCATCCCTTTGACTAGCTTGGCCGCCCTCGAGACCTTTGCTGTCGTGCGTTATATAGCCAGTAAGCCAATCATGCATCTCCTGTAGCTGGTGGATTTTCTAACCTTTGTTTTTGCTTTTAATTACTACAAGTCGCTGCCTGCGCGTGGCTCTACTTCGAGCATTTCATCACCACCAATGATGAGGTCGAGCTCGTCTGGAAGGCCCAAAGGAATGTAGCCAGGTGTGCAACGCTGGTGTATCGCTACACCATACTTGCCGGTGTCACCCTACTCGCTTACTGTGCGTTCTTGCATTCATTACAGTCCTGACCTGCGCTTTTTGAACTCATCGTACACTATCGTTTAGCTACCTCCGGCATTGAGTCGAACTTTGATAACACGGTGAGCACTATCTGACTTTCTTGCAGCTCGATCTCACACGCCCTCAGGTGTAAGATAATGAGCAGTCTCCACAACCCTACCCTTCACACATATCAACCTATATTCCTTAGATGTTACCGTCTCTTACCTACTCTTGCCTCTCTCGACGTTTTCTTCACTTTCATTGCCGAGGGTGCGTTTTACACACACTCCTCCTTTCGTTCGAAAACTCACGCTTGGTCTTTTTTTCCTCGCCTCCTCTAGCCCTGGCAGTCCTCTATGTCGCTTACCTGTGGAATCGCTGCATCAAGATCTTCACCATCCTCGCTGTCTGTTTCATATTCGCAACTGCCGTCGGGGTGGCAGGTAGAGTCGTAGTCATCTTACATCTACAGAGTGGGTATCTTTCTCCTTTCAAACATTCCTTCGAGCTGTGATATTATAAAAGCTAACAGCGAGGGGCGGCCTCTAGGTAGTCTCAAATACGATCCTTCCCTCAACGTATGCATTTCTACGAAAAAACCCACACTCATGATTGCGCCGTGTGTTGCAGCAGTGCGTCCCTCTCACGGAGGCTGAGACTTATAAGCTAACACATATTAATGTGTGTCTTGCATTAGCTGTCGTTTGAGCTGGTAGTGATCGCCTTTGTAATCGTCGGCGCCTTCTTCCGTTCCCGCGGTCATCCTCACGACCCCCATGAAGCCAAAGCTCCTACACATCCCATCTTACATACGCTGTATCATGATGGGTTGGGATACTTTGTAGTACGCCTCGTCTCTCTACTATTTTTTTCGCGATTTATTGTAAAATGTTCATGCACGGTTGTTGAATAGACTGCTGCAGGTGTGCGATCCATGTATACAGACTTCACCCCTGTGCCGTGACTAACGTGAATTTGTGGTCCTACGTGTTTCAGCCATTCGAGTGCTTATTCTGACACTAGCTATATTCATTCCGGTGAGTCATCAGCTTCTCTGTCTCTTGCATTGCAGAAACTCACTCGAGACTCTGGTGCACATACACAGTTTTGGCTACTTGGTGTTGTCGTATCGTAAGTTTATGAGTCATATCTCCATATTGATTCTGGGGATACTAACATTCACCCCCCACCCCCCTCTCACACACACATGCACACCCATCAGTATGTCGTGGTCGGCGTTGGCAGTTATTGTTTCGCGCTTCATCTTCAGGTTAAGAAGGAGACAATAATAGAAATTTTATTGAGGTTATGCGAAAACACAAGTAGATATAATGAGGATGCCACACGGGATATTAAAAGAGATAATCCATCCATCACACATGTATTTCGTCCCAGCGGCGAAATCAATACAATAGAAATTTGCGCATGCGGTTGACCTGGTTTATATTCGTTACATATGGATTTGCGGGCATGCGTTGACAGTTTGCCGAATGGAAGTTTATTGCCCAGATCAGTATTACCAGGTGATGATGGATTGATGCATTTCTGAGCAGAGTGAGTCATGTCACCCCAATTTAGGAAATTTTCGGTTAGCATATGAATCTATTGATGAGTTTAAAGTGGGCGCTCAAATATACAGCGCTGAAATATCGAACGTTTCAAGAAATTCGTCAGTTATTCTGGGATTCTGGGCACATGACAGTGTGTGTACCCGACCCTGCCTTAAAACAATTGATAACTAAACATGGACATGATGTATTGTATGGAGATGGCTGATGGCGTCGTTCAAGTTGTGTAGTTCCGTGTCGGTTTAAAATTAACAACAAGAGAAACAAGGGGTGGGGTGGGTATATAACCTACTTATCCGTCAACCTATCCGTTTTACCTATGTTGCGACACCAATGCGAAAAATATCCGGGGCAGCGTCATTTGGATTAGAGAACTTGATCGTGTTCATGTTCCCGGGTATAAACCCCTCCAGCTCAACAAGATATCCCGAATATAAAATATTCCAACTCTGTGTGCAAGATTAATAATCCCGCTCAACTGATCTAGGGCATTATAGTTAGAGAACCTCAGAGAGAGTGTACTCACCTGTCCAGAGAGAGGAAACTGCACTTGCACAGCAGGAGCACCATTAACGCTCACAAACGCATTCCTGCAATTCGAGCACGCCGTGTTCGAGAACGTCACGTCGGCATTGATGTAATCCACAGATACAAGCTTCGTTCCGCCGCTTGTCCCGCCGCTCACGCTCTGGAAGGTCAGTGTTCCTCCATTGCCGATGTTGCCAACTACGGTAGCTGTGTTGTTGACAATGCGGGAGGACGCACCGCCGGATAGGATGATCGTTGGAGATGAGGCTGGGTAGAATATGAACGATGGTTCTGGAATGGGGAGAGTATTGGTGAGTTTCAATGCGAGTGAGCCATGTGCTGCGATTTTTGTAGTATATCTATGATGGATAAAATCAAACGTATTCAGTAAGAGAGTAAAATGTTTCTTCATTGATAAAAGGGACCCACGAGGTTGTAAGCATCCCGAGAGAGTTGCCTGTCCAGAGATCTGTACCCTCCGCAGAGATGAATCCAGCATCAGTGAGGTTAAAAGTGAGAGTCCTTTTGTTTTTTTGCATATTAATCACGACTGCAAAAAAATGGATACATTACAGTCGATATTTATCCAGAGAAGTGCTGTGAATAGTCTTAACGCACTAACAACTGTCGATCCATCTGAAAGGGGTCCAGCCCACACGTCATGATCGTTTGCGTAGCGACGCTTGAACCCTATAGATTGTCCCAATGGATCTTGCTTGTAATTTATAGACATGTCAACAAGACTCTCTCCGCGAGAACGATTCGAAAAGTTACTAGACATACGTTAACTGCGAGAAGATGCTGATTTTTTAAGATACCAAGTGTCGTGCTTGAGGGATTTTTCAAGTCGGTGGACACGAGTAATGGCGATCTAATATCCAGAGATCGTCAAAACAACCAGCAATCAAAACTAAAATCCACTCGCTTTGCTGCTGCCCAGAACGCGAACTGTGTTTTCTGCTCGTCGACTGTAAGGCCAGAGTTTCCAACCTAATCGAAAGGCGGGAGTCAAAAAAAAAACGACCAATTAGATAGGTTAACTATACGTTGCTAACCTCCAAAAGGTCTAAATCGATCCAAGCCCCAGGTCCTGCAAATCCAGTAATGGGTACGACCTGATTAATAATTCGAAACAGATTATCGAAAGAAGCTGGGGGTCCAATGTCATTTCTGTTAATCAATCACACTATATAAATCATCTGCAGAAAATGTTAATTGAGGTTCATACGCGATACGGTATGAGTGGCCTATCGATGGGGCCCAGCGTGCCGGGTCCTGGATAAAATATGAAATAAGATATGCGAAAATGGAGGTTTTGCTGTTTACTTTCCTGTACGCCCCATTCACAGATCGAAAATATGATGGGACGCCCAACTGTTGCTAGGGCATTGCTCATTGCGGTATAATGCGGCTGATCATGATAAATGGGACAAGATCCATGAGGCACAGAGTAGATATTACATAGCAAGGATTGAGAAGTTCGGCACTGACCTCGAGACTGATTGTGGGATTGGGGTTCACAAAGTCGGTGGGGGAGACTCTGTGTCAAAATCTCACGGTAAGTACATGTTCGTCTGTTATAAGAACAATGTTTTGGGGTTGACTCACGCATAACAATTGTCATATCTTGGCATCAAGACATCAGTCCCACTAGCAACTATGGCATGGGAAGAGAGAGGTTGCCTAACTTGAGAAAATCTGCGCCCCACGACGCAAACGTCTCAGCATCTGATTGTTCAAATCCTAAGCTTCCAATAAATTGCGCTGTTCCACGAACATCGTCACATGCATAGTAACCGCTGAATAAAGTGACAAGTCAAGTTGGAGAGAGAGAGGAGAGTTAGGTTGGAACCCATATGATGTATTTACGTACGCATCACTGTAAAGCCCGAATTGAAGCCCTAGGCCATGGACAAAGTTCGCGAGTGCAGGAATGCCGGAAGGAAAACGTGTAGTGTTCCATGCAAAAGTACCGTTAGGCATTCTTTTGACCGCCTGCCAGCCACAATCTCTGTGAGTGGTCGAGAAGAGGTAAATTTTACATAAGTGACATTATAGAGTATTTTTTTCTCTACAAATTGAGTGTGTTGTAGCCCACTTTAAGGAGGCCGAGTGAGACCAAGCTCTGTGCGGCGGCCTTGTATGTTGTCTCTGACCCCTCGCATCTTCGTCAAAAAAATCAATCTTTATGTTAACTTGAGATGAGCTCAGAACAACGTACGAAAAGGCATTATAGCCGTTGAATCCTAACGGTGGAGCCATTGCAAGTCCGTTGTTCAGTGCCAGGGACGCTTGGATCCAGGGAAGTACCCAGCCTAATCCGTTGATCAACGCCAACGAGAACATCCTCGACGGCTGGACTTTCAAGTTGCAGAATATTCGTTGTATGAGACATCACTTGTGTATGTTTCCACCTAAATATTATTGTTCACAGCGGATTCGGAAATGTTGGTTGGCAAGGGCTACTTGAAAAATATTAGTAGAAAATATTACGACCTCCAGCTTGTATCTAAACGCGATCAAGTCTCAATTTTTTGAAATTCTTGGTTTGAGGGAAAAGCTAGTCACAGCCGTCACGTGACTCAGATATTGAACCACTCACAACACTTGGCGCAGGTATGGATAGCTCGAGATTTACCCTTCCAATTATATCTATAGCGCCATACCTCTCGACCATCTGCGATGCCACCTCCATGGAACTCAGACAACAGACCTCAGCTGCGCTACACAATGCTTGTGTGAATTACGGTTTCTTCTACCTGGATATATCTTCCTACATAGACGCAAGCGAGACGGATGAATTAGTTCGCCTTGCGCGGGAATTTTTTGCACTTCCCCAAGCTGAGAAGGATTGCTTATCTTTGAAGAATGAAGATCACGCTCGAGGTGTCTGCAACCATCTTCGGTCATTTTTTTCATATTTTATTTATGGAACTTCTAGGGTATGCACGGCTTCATGAAAATGTGACAGCTGGCAAAGCAGATAATCACGAGGGTCTGGACTTCTATCGACCTGTTGAGAATCCAGACAAGACACAGCCGTTATGGGGTAGCAACCAGTGGCCCTCTGTAGGTGATTTCAGGAACAGGTACGAACAATGGATCCAGAGGATGAAGTATCTTGGACTCATTGTCATGGAGGCGTACGTTCTTCACATCCTGTAGGGGTAAGACTCAGAACTGCTGACATAGCCATGGTGTGTCAAATAGAATGAGTGTAGGTCTAGGAATGACTTCGACAGAGTGGGAGGATCTTCGTTCCAAAGTGGACGATAGTTTCTGGGTGATGCGGGTGATAGGTACCCAAGCGCACTTTCTTTGGACAGATAACCTCCGAGTCTCTCTGAGCGCACCACTTGTTAGGCTATCCACCTCTGCAAGAAGATCATGATGGAATTTCATGTGGCGCACATAAGTCGGTGGACAATTTTGTTTGTTTTTTTTCCCACTTCTCATCTGTGCTGAGACACGCAGAGACTATGGCTGCCTGACGTGTGTATCAATGACATTTTTTCAACAAAATAATTCCCAATTGGTAACAGATTTTTATACGCCGATCCCACACCATCCGCGCTGCAGGTATACTTACACGGCAAGCCACCGACATCACTGAGTGATTCCTCGCCACCTTCGAGTGGTGGTACATGGATTAATGCCGACCCTATACCGGGATGCGTTGTGTGCAACATAGGTGAAAGTGGGTTACATACAATATTGTTCAGTACCACACTGCCGACCTTATACATTCAGTGTGGGAGACATGGACGGGTGGCTTGTACAAAAGCACCCTTCATAGAGTGATCCACCGAGGTTCTAACTACAGGCATGTCTTCCGAATCTTACCTCAAGTTCTGGCTTATCTCATTCTTGTAGAGTTTCGTAAGCCACTTCTCTCACAGTGCTCGAGTAAATATTCAGGCACACCGTAGTATTCCATTCTTTTTTGAGCCCAACTTTGATGCGTTGGTCGAGCCCCTTCCAGCCGCATTACGTTTACTAGAATTGCAAGGAGACAAAGAGCGGTCTGCCGAGTCGCATGGGTCGATACCGCGAAAGAAGTATAAGCAGATTGTGTATGGGGAATTTCTTTTGGGAAAGGTTGGGAGCAATTTCGCGACTGGCAAGGGAAAGTATGCATAGACAACTGCAATCAGCTTATACATGTGACGGCTTAGCGCTTCAGCGCTCTCGGTTGGATGTTGCGCTGCCTGTTTTGCTTGACGAATTCTAATGGCAGTCCGCAGGGACCGCTAATGACAAACAGACGTCAACACTTTTTGTCGCATTCCTTCACCGCTTGAGCCAATAATTCGTTCTTATATCACGAATTGTATCCATCAGGGCACTGGTCTCCTATAATTGCAGCTTTAAATTCGCTGTAGTTTCTCTTCCAGACTTCCAGACTTTATCACTTCTTCGGTCACATCCCTGGTCCTTCCTTCCGGTCATGGTGAGTTATACATCCCTTGCAGGGCCCTCCGTGTGATGTTTTCAATTTCTTATCTTTTGTAGGGTCAAACATTGTCCAGTCCTGGTGTGTTGTGACGTTCCTTCGTGGTAGAGTCAATCCCCCCCTCATGCATATCCGTAGTGACACAGAAACACACAAACACTGGTGGAGATGAGCGGTATATCTATGGCGTTTCGGAGATGCAAGGGTGGAGAATATGTAAGTTGTTTTCTCTTACATGTCTCTGGCTATGCCAAGCAGGATTATGTGGGCCCCTGGTTATGCGCACGCCATCGAACTCCCAAAGTCTTCAAAAACATGTATTCCCAGGCTGATGCTGTCATCGTCTTCTCGTCTATCCAAGCTATATTTCTATCGCATACTATATCTCCTGTACTAGCATCCTGACTTCTTTATGTCCGCTTTCAAGCCATGGAGGATGCGCACGCGACCATTCTTGATTTAGACGAGGATGGCTCGTTGGATAAGAATGCTTTTTTTGCAGTGTACGATGGTCACGGTGGTGCGTTTCTTTCACTTATCGTTTGCCCAAAGCTACACGGGTTGTGTTGCAGGCGCGTCGGTTGCCAAATTTGCTGAACGAAATGTACACAAACGGCTCATGACCGATGAAGCGTATCATGGAAAGTATTATAATGCCGCGCTGAAGAAGGCTTTTCTTGGTACAGATGAGGATATCCGAGCTGGTATTTCCTTCCCATCTGGCATGCGAAGTAACCGGGATTGACGCTGATACCATGTGCTTGCAGATCCATCATTTTTTCACGATCCTTCAGGATGTACAGCGGTGGCTGCATTGCTCACTTCTGACCGTAAATTATACGTGGTGCGTACCGTCAGAGTTCACCGACTTGGTTGATGTTAATGTAGTCCGATTAGGCCAACGCTGGGGATTCGAGATCTATCATTAGCGTCAAAGGAGAAGCAAAACCCCTCAGCTATGATCATAAACCCCAGAATGAGAGTAAGCGATATCACGTATTGACAAAGATAGGCAGGAGCTGAGTGTTCTGTAGCGGAGACCTCACGAATTACTGCAGCAGGTGGATATATAGAGTATGGTCGTGTAAACGGTGCGCCAGCTTGTTCTCTTCTTGGATAACGCTGATCACCGAAATATTAGGAAACTTGGCACTTTCTCGCGCAATCGGCGACTTTGAGTTCAAGAAAAATTATGCCCTGTCACCGGAGAGACAAATCATCACAGCAGACCCTGACATCATTATGCATGAACTGACAGATGAGGATGAGTTTCTCGTACTCGCTTGTGATGGTAGGTATTTTGTATCCAACCAGGCACTGTCACTTCTCATTACCTGTATAGGCATCTGGGACTGTCTGTCTTCTCAACAGGTCGTAGATTCAGTCCGACGAATGATCCACGATGGCATCGAAGTAACAAACATCTGCGAATCGTTGATGGATATGTGTCTTTCTCCCTCCGCCAGTGCCGGCGGTATTGGGTGTGACAACATGACGGTCATCGTCGTCGCACTGTTGAACGGACGAACCAAAGAAGAATGGTATTCATGGGTCAAAGATCGCGTGGCCAGATCGTACGGCTATGATACCCCAGTTCGGCTTCCAATGATCTTTCCAACTTTGATGCGAGATGATGCTGCACCCAATCGCCCTGGTTTAAGGATTCCCGCGGGACCCTTGGGTGGTCTCGCACGCGCGTTGGCTAACGGGCCTATTTCTTTCCATCCAGGAGCAAATGAGAATGAACATGACACACTGGAATTCGAACGGTATGACAGTGACGAGGAGGAAAGTGACGAAGAGACGGGACCTTCTGGGTCGTTACTGAGCTCTTTAAGAAGATCAAAAGAAGACGTGACAAGGTTCCTCTTAGCGCAGCTTGAGGAGGGTGAGGGGATGAATCACAGGGCGATGGAAACAGGGAGAAGCTCACATTTTTTGGATCGGGATGGTGATATGGATACAAGTGAGCCGGATGAAGATGGGGCTACTGATTCGAGTCTTGTCCAGCGACACCTGGGCAAGCTGGAAGACAAGAATCTGCGGCAGGGGGAGGGTTCGTTACCGCCTTTAGATTCCAAGTCGGACAAGGAGCAGCCTCAGCTTACCCCACTGCCGCCTTCGGGAGATTCACCAAGCGATGCGGTCAAGGCTGAGGGGCTGATGGACACCAGTGAAAGTCCGTTCAAAATGGATTGAACCCTGTATTATTTCCGCCCCCATGTCCTATGCCTTCATCTTGTCAATCCCCCCCCCCTTCCCCCTCCCTCTTTTTTTTTTTTGCCATTGTGTTGCATTTGGAGCATGTTTGTCTTCGATGAACTCCGTATTTCTAGCTGCTTGTTAGCTTCTCTCGCAGTAAGGTGTATTTCCTGTGCACAGGTGATTTTTCTTGTGCTTTTGGTCATTCGGTTTCCTTTCTCTGAGTATCGGGCTATACACAGCGATTTACTGTACCTTCTACATGCATACCTATATTTGCTAGTACAAAAATACAAATCTTCTGCTATATTCGACTCAAAAAAAAAAAAAGATTGTCATCAATCAATTTTAGCATACTTGGCGGCACACGGTCAACTCGCGTTCAGACAAGCAGAGCAAAACGCGTTGCCCGTCCCTTGAAGACAGAAGAGAGCCAACACCAAGGAGTGTACCCGCTCCAACCGGCTGCTGGAAAACAGCCTGTTTTGCCCACTTGTCGCCGTGCGCAGACCCACGGTAGATGTAGACATTACCACCGCCACTATTACGCGCGCCACTGTCAAACGCAAGCACTGCACTAGACGAAACGTGAAAAGTAAACCGCGTGTCACGCTTAGACGCGAGCACGAATCCCAACGCAGGATACGTCGCCGTATGTTTCCATACCAATTCCGCATCGTCAAAAGTGTACAGCAGACCGTCAATGTCGTTTTTTACTACGAGTGATAGTGGTGGTGGGTCTTTTTTTGTTCCAGGCAGTGGAAGCGAAAGCATCACGACAGGCGAGTCGTCTGCAGGACCACATGCACTGCCATCGTTGGCTACCCAAGTGAGTAGGACCGAGTGTCCCACGCTCGAGTCGACTTCATTGTCCCGCTCGCCCTCCGCGAGGCTCGGTACACCCTGTCCGAGCTCATTCGCATTTTCTTGCAGCGATGCTGTGTACTTGTCCAGTGTCTCCCTGATATTCGCAAGCTCAGAAGGATCCAGTGTCTCTGGTACCTCCTCCTTTTCGAATCCTTGCGCAAAAACATGACTCCACCGTGTTCCTGGGCGAGCCTTGTCAAGATGAACAGTGAACAGTCCCGAACTGGTAAGGGTACCGCGCTCCCAGGTCCAAAGGCTGGAACTTGGGTGGATCGTGTCCCACAACGGTGCTCCGTCATATCGTGGCTGTGTGAGTGGCGGGTCGCCAGCATGAATGGTAAGCTTACTCCTCTCGAATAGAGTATGAATGTTCGTCTTGGGTGTTGTTCCGGGGAGAGCGAAGGCAACTGTGACAGAGTCATCGGTCTGAGTCCAAGAATATGGCGGTGGAGGCTCCACGGCGGCAGCGTCGTCCATGTCTCCAGCACGCGGGATCGGCACAAGCTCATCCGGTGTCGGATCATAGGGTTGTACGGGTTGCGAGGCGACGTCATAGTATGAGGAGCCGCCAATGAGGAGAGATGCATCCCGCGATGGGACATACGTGACGAAAAGAGGTATGTCTGTGCCCCGTCGACGCCACCTAACTTCGAATGGGACAGCAGAGGAATGTGAGGTTTCTGAAAGAGGAACATGAACAGCCCATACATCGAACATTAAATGTTCTTTCATTTTAGAGGAAGAAGGCTCGTTGGAAGAAGGTGCACGGGAGGAAAGTATCGCGATAGCAAGATGCGGCGCTACCATTGTAGCATTGTGTAGCTGGAATGGAGATGGAACCGTTGTTTCGTCTATGAGAAGCTCCCACGAAGCCAACAATTGTGCAGGCGAATGATCGTCAGAAATGCGTATGAGAAACGCCATGCCATGTCCATCGCTCACAAGCCACATATCCTCCGATAAACAAGCAGCAGCAGGATATTCTGCATGCACACTAGCCGAACCGGATACATACTCTGGAAGCTGAAACACAACACGCAGAGAAACCTCATCCTACTTAGTGAGAGAGTAATCACGCAAAGGGTCCTAAAGCATCATAAACGCAAGTTTCTAGCGCACCAGCTGGTTATTCACATCCGAGTGCCCTCTATCCAAGCGCACAAGGACGACATTTCCATCCTCCGCGACGAACATGGCGGTATCCCCACCCACCGCCAAGTGATTATGGCGCACTCGACTGGCAACTTCCTGAAATCCCCATGAACTGATTCCTATACGTGACTGCGTAGCTCGCTGGGGTAGCGGAACATATTGCAAGTCAGGAGAAGGTGTAAAACTAAGCTTATAGCCCTCAAACTGGTGATTGAGCAGGGATCGAGTAGGCACAAAAGTAGACATCGGGAGAAAAAATAATCGTCACGTGATGATTACATAACCGCGCTACTGTACATAGTATTTATATTTGTATAGTAATTCAAAACAAAAATGTTACACAAAGTTAAACAGTCAAAGTATGAGAATGGATTCACCTTTTTATTATCCTTATAAAATTCCGTTGAGAGTGGGTTATTTTTCTCTCATATATCAACTCTGGGTGGTTGTCACTTGATGCCTGACATGATTTAACTTTCTTAAATCCATGGCACCACTCTCCCATGTTATATGTTCACAGGGAGTTTCCAAAGTGACCTAGAGGTTGATAGCAGTAATGGGTAGCAACCAGGCAGAATAGAAAGAGGAGAAAGAGCGAGAACCTGAGATACAGGACATCCTTAACCCCGATGCTGGAGTCTTTGGTTCTTCTGAGTTCTTCACAAATGAGCCACGGAAAATCGGGTTCCTAGAAGCGGAAGCTGCGTGCTCATTAACAAGATTATGAATTGCCGGAGAGGTACCCCACAGACGCACAATTTAGCTGAAGAAGGAAGAGAGAAGAACCATGTACGTGCCAACTCACCAGTGCATACCATGTTATGGCGTTGTCGGTCCGAGAAATTCAAATTTGGTGAGGGGTTCCTGTTAGATCTCATTCTTTGAAAGGTGAGCGCTAGATGGCACCACGAGACGTATCGGAATGCTCAGAGTTCGAAAAGGGTATTGTGTTTTCCCTGACCTTATGCCGCTCCAGATAAGGATGTGTGAAATCGGGGGGCATCAAGGGTGATGAGCAGGTGTGAAAAGTATTCCGGGAGTCGGTGCGAGTTTGAGCGGAAAGGGTGCAAGAGGCGGTCGTCGGCAGTTATTTAGAGATGGAAAATGCCACATGTCGGTGACTGCCGTCCAGGGATGTCAAATGCCTAAATGATTGTGCCGCGAAACAAGTAAGAACAGGCATAAAAAACGGGTCGTGTGACTAGGAAAACTACTTGGTACGTAAGACTGCAATGAGCGACCGAGATGACTGCCGGCTATCGAACAGAAGGTCATAAAGTTGGCCATTTTCGGTAGCGGCGTGCATCGGTCGTACCCGAACTAAGCGTATGCGTCAGATGATTGGACTCCGTTTGAATGTTGCCCACTTGCTCCGCTATCCCTTTGATTCCCAACGGTAAGCATGGAAAATGGTACATCGGTCTCATAAATTGCGGTTACAGCCTTTAGGTTGCATCATGCCCCTGGTAACAGATCCTGAATATTGCACCAGTAGTTGTGGTCACCAGATCAGCACAATTTTGGACAAAAAAATATAAGCAAGGATGGCCCTGTATTCGCCATGCGCCATCTCTAGACTTGTATCAAGGGTGGGCAGTTCCTCGCTACAGACAGACCGGCCTTTACATCATGATATCTAAGACGATGTCCGCTCGTTGACGTGATATTCTTAATCCGACGTGTTGATAGGTAAATAAATCTCCATTTCGGCAAGACTCTTTGGGACGAACAACCAGGACAGACAAAGGGGAGCCGTATTAAACTTGTATTCATATCACGCCTTGAGGACGCCTTCTGTGCCATGCGATACGGTAATAAAACTGACTCAGGCGATTACAGTAACCGTGGAATTTCAAGTTCATCCCATGCCTTCTCTGCCAATTATCCGGGGGTATCAAAGATAACTTCATCAGTCGTACTTGATGGGGGCATTCATCCCAGAACCGTACCGTCACAGCAGTATTGGTGAAAAAACAAAATACAAAGGACAATAACATTGTGGCGCATACATTCGTTCCAAAGCATTGCACAGATAACGGGAATCAAATCGTAGCTAATCGTTGCGATCGCGTCAAACCTAACTTTTTGAATGCACACGAGTTAGACTGCGTGAACAAAATTTCTCCTCATTTGCGTTCGCCTTCGCCGCCGATCCCCACAGGCTCTTCGATAATCCCCACCTTGTCTTATTTATCTCGGAATCCACGGAACCTACCCTCCAAGTGCTGGCTTCCCTTTACAACCGTGTCCTCGAGTTTTCTCGCCGCCACCGGCTTCCCTTCTTGCCGTCATCCGACATGCCTTCGAGCACCATGCATCACCGCATCCGGGGCAACGCGGATAGTCAGGACCAGACATTCCACAAATAGCACATATTGCAGCTGTGCGCATAAATCTCGAAGATGCCTCGAGAGCAACGAGTGACTGAGGAGAGGATGGTGAGTTCGACTGAGTAGTGTTGGGTGTGCATTCAGGGGAGCGGGACCGTGTTGCTGTCCTACCATCAAGTCTCGTATTACTACGGTCAGAGGCCGAGAAGGCACGCTCGCGTGCACGGTTACGAGATGGGGAGAGGTCAGGGCTTGGGTGGGCAAGCGGCAGGGGCAATGATGGAGCGCGTTCACGGCCTCCGCAACCAGGGATTTTCTCTCGTCCCCTCTTCTTCTTCTGACGCGCCGGGAACGAGGAGAGAGGTAAGGGAGGGGTACGTGGGAGGGAACTGGATGCTGTCGTCGAATGTGTACGTGAGATGGATGGGATTGACATGGAAGGCGAGGACGGTGGAGAACTCGTGAACTCAAAATGCGGCGGCTCCTCCGTATACAGAGCGATAGGAGACGTGGAGTAGGAATTCGATGCGGAACTAAATTCAAACAAAGAAAACAAGCCCGGGCGCTGTCGAGAAGGGGGGGGTTCAATGCCCGCGATATCGTTCTCTGTGTCTTGGCTGACTGTCCGTATAGGTATGGAGAACAGGGTCTGCGAATGGACGTGCATATGAGCGCGCAGCGAACCTGAAGCGGGGCCTTGTGAGTCTATACTCTCGCTATAAGGCGTGAATGACGCGAGGGATGGTGAATCCAGTCGCGTGAGGTTGACCACAGGTTGAGCGGCGAGGTGGAGGTCATGGGTGTTGATGCGAAGTAGCTGGTGTGGAGCAGTAATTGAGTTCTTACGCTTGTGCGGACCCACGGCGAGGATGGGAGTGGAATGGCTGCGCCTGTGCACCTTGCTTTGGCTATCGTGTGGGGCGAGGTGGATATGTACGGGTGGATCGAGCATGGTGCGTTAGTTGTGTCTGAACGATAAAGCCGGAGGCCTCTAAAAGGACGGCGGAGAGGTGGGTACCTCGGATACCCTTATCGCACCCAAATGAAAAGAAGAGTACACCGGGTGGATGTTCTACAAGATTCTCCATCGAAAGGTCGACAAGTTGCCCGCGCGTCTGAA
>QLPI01006668.1:10000-23910 GCA_003314275.1 Chroogomphus rutilus | reverse complement strand
GCTCTTCGAGAGTGGTGCCCGTAGAAAGAGGGGTCTAGTGCATGCTCGTAAAAATCTTGCTCATGTCTTATTTTTCATGACGATCAGGAGTGTGAGTACGAATATACTGTTAAGTCTGCGTGTCAGGCACTTAGCTAGTATATCTGGAAGGGCTTATCCGGGTTGGCGTGGAGTCCGTGACGGGGCCGAGGACCGAAGACGGAGTCGGACGGACTACAGACAGGGGCAGAGGCGCCGGGGGCTAGGGGTAGGTCGCGGAACGATACAATCCGGTCGCTGAGGTGTTCGAGGTCGAAGGGACTTGGCTTCAACTTATGTGTTGCGCCCTCCTCGATCGTCTGTCCCTAATTTCGGAAAGGAGACGGGAGTTTACCGGAAATGAATCGGAAACTTGGTGGAAGACTAAATCGATATTCGTACTAGCGAACAGTCCAGTCGACTGGCAGACTATATACATGTGACTATCCTTGTACTATCTTTGCCGGTCATAAAACAAGAAGGAAGGGAGTACAAGGGGTCAATAGTAAAGAAGAACAAGGGAGTAAGGTACGCGATAAACTGGCGCGTCGGTTATCAAGATGCGGAATCCTCGGTCACGGGAATCGGGGTCGGACTAGCGGGGGTTTGGACGGACGTTACGGGAACGGGAACCACGGAGGGTGATCGTCCGTCCTTCGGTGGTCGGGGAGGTTTCGGAAACGGGGGTGGGTGATTGTGGGGGTTGGTATGGGTTTGTTGGAGGCATGGGGCATAACATGACACGCGGACTTAACATCAAACTCCTTCCAGCCCTGGAAGACCCAATTCCAGGGCAGAAGTCAAAGCCACCTCCACCTCCAGAACTAATCGATGGGGAAGAGCATTATGAGGTGGAGAAGGTGTTAGACAGTCATTTGATGCGAGGAGGGCTCTATTTTCTGGTGAAATGGAAAGGGTATGGTTATGAAGATAATACATCGGTGAAAGAGGAGGACATGAGTGCACCAGCTAAAGTACGGGAGTTTTACCAGCAACATCTGGGAGCACCTTAGAGAATCTGGACAATAGCCTTTGAACCCCTGTCATTCCATGCCACGAGGATGCAGCACTCTAGAAGGGGGGTAATGTCAGGGGACAACCCTTTCCGAATCTTAGATCCGAGTCCAAAATCCAATTTCAAACTCCGCTCCAAATCTGAGATTGGAAACAAGAGTCCAAGGACAGGAAAGGAATACCTCAACCTTTGTACCTAGGTGATATCTACAGACCCTGCTATCCGCTGAACTCCCACAGTTTCCATCATCCCCACCATCATCTGCACCACCGTCCACACCATTTCCACAATGTCCACGATATCTGTGACCTCCCATGTAACCGACAGATAAATCCATACATGGACGTGTTGGGGTATGATTTTATTCCCCTGCATTTGTATTTTGTTCTTGCACTTGTGTTTCTCTTTTGTGCTTTTCACTTTTGCATTGCGTTCTCTGGCGCTTAAAATAAGCGCCCACAACGACACACTTGCACACCTTTGGGTCTTGTCTTTAGCATCCATAATGACAAGCCCCAAAGGTTAGTAGTTACTTCGTTATATATGTGTCTTTAGCATCCATATTGACAAGCCCCAAAGGCCATTGTTGCTCTCTGTGTGTGACAGTTAAGAGTCTCTAGACCTTCCCTGCCAACAGGATGATGCTACGAGGGTTAAGAGTTTAGGAACTGCCAGACGGGAAACCAGAATGGGTTTAGTACGGTGATTGGAACCTGGAATAAACACCCAAGCCCCAGATTTAGTACCAGGAAGTTGGCCCTACAGACCCCAATGTATAGATTTGTAAGCTAGTGCACAGATGACTTACATAAAGGGTATAAGAAGGGCTCACCAGCAGCAGGATCCTTAGACTTTCCTCTTTGGATTCCCCCTGCCTAGGTGAGGGCCCCACATGTATTTAGGTAGTGATTGTAATTAAACTTTGGATTCCCCCTGCCTAGACCCCTCTCTGTGAGATAGCTCTGGAGAATTCTGGAGGGTTGCCCTTACAGCCAAGCCACCCCAATTGGTCTACTGGACTTGGCCGATTCCCTGCCAACATTGTGAAGTCAGTACTATTGCAATAGTACTCAGCCAATGTGTTATAGCCCATGCCTTCAACAAACCCACACTAACCCCCACAACCACCCGCCTCTGTTCCGAGACCTTTCCGACCGCAAGGACAAAGGATTGTTTTCTGTGGTTCCCTTCCCCGTCACATCCGTCCAAGACACTGCGTTCCCATGTCCATCCCCGTCACGACCGAGACACCATTCCCGAGTCCATTCCTGACCGAGGACTCAATACTTTGATAACCAACACACAGGACCATTGCGTACCTCACTCCCTTGTTTTCTCCTTTATATTGACCCCTTGTACTCCCTTTCTCCTTGTTTTATGACCGGCAAAGATAGTACAAGGATAGTCGCATGTATATAGTCTCCCAGTCAACTGGACTATTCGCCAGTACAAATATCGACTTAGTCTACCCCCTAGTTTCCGATTCATTTCCGGTAAACTCCCGTCTCCTTTCCAAAATTAGGGACAGACGATCGAGGAGGGCGCAACACATAAGTTGAAGCCAAGTCCCTTCGACCTCGAACACCTTAGTGACTGGATTGAACCAATCCGCAACTGACCCTAAGCTCCCAGCGCTCCCGTCCCCGTCCGTAGTCCGTCCGACTTCCATTCTCAGACTTCGGCCCCATTACGGACCTCTACGCTAACCCGGATAGCCTTTCGGAAGTACTAGCTAAGCGCCTGACATGCGGACTTAACACAATGCAATGTTGGCATTTTTGGTGCCTGACATTTAGGCTCCCTAGGCAGCACATTTGACCCTAACATCATAATTTCTCACCTTTAGACAGAGTGGAATAGGAGACAAGGAAGCATACCAAGTGGGAAAGACGCAAACATTGTCTTTCAAACTACTACAAAAACATCGGTCAAATGTGAAAATTGTAGAAAAAATGGTCACACTAAACCCAAGTGCTAGGCAAAAGGAGGTGGCTGAGAGGCTCAGTACCCAGAATAGTTTAAAGGGAAGAAGGAGTCAAAAGGCACAGCAGTTATCCACATGGTTACAGACATACCAATTGTCTGGGCATATGGCCTTATAGTAAGGGACAATGTCAAGCTTTGGGAATGCCAAGGTGTCGGACGGGAATGGCCAAGTCCTACAGGCCAGAAGTAGTGGCTTTGGCTTCAATGTACTCGTGCACTGCACCCTACTCTCTGTGCGTGCCACTGATTTGCAACAGACAAGATACTTGGGAGGATGCCGATGATGCTGGCCCAAGTAGAGGACTTAACGGAGGAGGAGAAGGTAGAAGGGCCTAAGCCTAGCTGATACCCAGAATGAGGGAATATGTACATGCATGTCCTACTTATATAGGTTTAAGAGGCGACATGTGGAATAAGGAATGTGGGACAATAAGGTATGCAGAGCATGTGGGTATTATCCACAATGAGTAAAATTAGAATGAAGGAATGCAAATGGGAATAGAACAATAAAAGATAGAGAAATAGAAATATGGCCAAGGATAGGACAATAGGGGGTGCCCGACTATAAAACAATGGTTGCGACCAAAGATAAAACAAGGACAGGAAGTCCGAGGTGAGGCGGATCGAGGAATGAGGAGTAGGCGTGGTGGGATTAATGGATGGTGAGTTGTATAGAGTATGTGAGGGGTAATAGATAAGGAATGTGGGTGGTGGATGTGCCAAGCCGAGACCGGCATACCAAGTGATGTGCATGCAGCATGGACACTTATACGTGGACATTAGTGATTGGCGCGGGTATTGGAAACCCGCGCGGGTAGCGGGTAATATAACTGAGGTTAGCACTGAACCGAGGTTATATAAGCGAGGTTAGCGCTGAATTTCGATGTCCAAACGATGTAGCCAGCACAGGTTCTCACTGGGAATCATGAAAACTCGATTCCGCAACCTGACCACGGTTTCATGCGGGCTCTAGAAACCCAACTCACTGAAAATAGGGCTCTTCTAGCCCCAGGTTGCCAGTTCATACTCCAGGCGTTGATATATTTTCAGTATCCACCGGATCAATGGAAATCAGAACATTGCAAAATTATTGTTCTGCGGATCTCTATCAGATAAAGTGAACACCTCGCCGATCTCATAACCCTGTGCACACTCTAATTTACCTTGTTTTCTCAGTTGTAAGAGCAAAATCTGGTGCTCCGCAGATTATTGGGTTATATCCTTATTATTTTAGTTGTACTTCTTTTTTGCGGTGGAACGCCGCATCGTACGTCCGCCTTTCAACCATGATTCTCCCTGATTGACGATTTACAGGGCCGTCATATTGATCACAAGTGTACCCCTACTGAAAACACATATGGCGCATACGGCGGCGTGTATGGGGCGTACGGCGCATACGGCGATGTCTGGTGGAATGTTGAGTGTATACTTTATATGCCATCTGTAGATACACCCCAATACCATTCTGACTTTTTGGCTTTGGGTTGAGCACTTTTTTGTGCACTGTTTCAGGTAATGTCCTGAGGTTGAAGGCAGTTGTAGCATTGTCTGCAGCTCTGTCCTGAACCCGCGGGTAAGAACAATACCCGTTGTGGGTCATGGGTAACAGCAATACCCGTTAAACCCGTGGGTACCCGTACCCGTACCCGTAAAAACCCGCTACCCATTGCTAAGGGTACGGGTACAGGTAGGCACAAAATACCCGGGGGTTACCCGTGCCAATCACTAGTGGACATAGGATCACTGCTCGGTTGGCACTGCCGAATTACTGGGTCTCAGTATGTGTACTTGACAGACAAAAGCATTCACATGTTGTGAACACTTTAATTGTGTAGCAAATAATGCAATTATCACATAAGCACAAAATCTGAATAATTTATCATGATAGCCCTGCATCTTAGCTTGAGGTCACTCACCAGGATGATTATGTAATTCTCAATATTGGCCAAGATATTAATTATTTAAAATAATCAAACATGTGAATGGTTTTGTCCCCTCTATTTTTTTCATCAAAAAATGGTATATATTAGTATTTGGTATAGCCCCCATTTTCCCTCATCACAGCCTGCACCCTCCTAGGCATACTCTCAATTAACTTCTGACACACCTCAGGCTCTATCTTATTCCATTCCACCTCAACCCTCTTCCACAACTCATGTACTCCATTAGGGGGGTTTTCATAGTCAGAAAGGTGTTTTTTGACAATAGTCTAGAGGTGTTCAATGGGATTCAGTCAGGAGACTAAGCTGGCCACTTCATGACCTGATAACCATGGTCAGAAAACCATTGGGTGGCCTTCTTGCATGTGTGCTTGGGGTTATTATCCTGTTGGAAAATGATGTCAGTAGAATCTTTACCATAATACTCCAGGCTAGCTGGAAGATCTTCATCCAAAATCTGTCTGTACAACTCCCCATCCATTCTCCCATCAATTTTGACAGCATATCCAGGTCCTTCCCATAGCATACAACCCCACACCATCACAGAACCTCCACTAACCTTCAGTGTTCCCTCAACCAGCCTATCATTCAAAGGCTCTCTAGCCTTTTTATAGACCAATCTCTTTCCATCTCACCCCAAGCAATTGATTTTGGTCTCATCTGACCAGACAACATGCTTCCAGTCCTCTATAGTCCACTCTATATGAGCTTCTGCAAACTCCCTCCTCGCCTTCCTATGCCTTGCACTAAGAAGTGGCTTCTTCTTCTTCACAACTGCCTTCATCCCTGCCTTCTTCAGGTATGTCAGGCACCGAGAATGCTGACGATGCGTGGGCCAAGTACTATTGTAATAGTACTGGCTTCACGATGCTGGCGGGAATCAGCCAAGTCCTGCAGACCAGTCAGGGTGGCTTGGCTTCAACATACTTATGCATTGCACCCTACTTTCCATGCATGCCACTGATTTCAGACAGAAGAGATACCCGGGAGAGTGCCGAGAGTGTCAGCACAAGTAAGGGACTTCAGATGGGAGGGAAGGCAAGAAGGCGTAAGCCAAGTTGATATTTAGAACAAGGAAATATTCACATCCATATACTACTTATATAGGTTAAGATGTGAGATGTGGAATCAGGGTAGTGTAAGACATGGAGACAACAATAAGGTATGAAGAGCATGTGGAGGTAGTGTTAAATCCATATGTCAGGTGCTTAATGTGATATTACCAGAAGGATTCTGTGGGCTTCCTAAGGATACCATAAGGGGTGGTTGAGATTCCTAGGATGTAGGGGTCAGAGGTCAAGGCCAAGGATGGAGCAGAAGAGTGGAAGATGGATGAGAAGTGCCGGGGACTTAGGGTGGGGGTCAGTCATGGAATCTGGTCAGTATGACTAGTTATTCAGGTGTTTGAAGTCTGAGGGACTTGGCTTCAACTTATGTGTTGTGCCCTCCTTGATTGTCTGTCCCTAATTTCAGAAAGTCGGAAGCACATGAGAGACTAAGTTAAAAAGGGACGGAATTAAGTCGGAACTTTGGATGCAAATTAAGTTGATATTCATACTGGCAAATAGTCCAGTCAACTGGGGGTTATATACATGTAACTACTCCTTGTACTATCTTCTTGCCAATTAAAGACAATGGGGAGAAGTGAATACAAGGGGTCAATTTGAAGGTGAAAACAAGGGAGTGAGGTACATGGTGATCCTACAAGTCACCTATCTGGGGAGTGAAACCTTGGTTATGGAATTGCGGAGGGTTGGGTTTGCGGAACTTTGGATTGTTATGACAGAAACATGGAAAGGTGGTTAAGGGAACTGTTTGTTATTGACTGCAGCCAGAAACTCCTTTGGAACAGCAATGGTCCTTGATTACGTTGGTCTGGGGCATGGTTCATAACAGGTAGTGTCTACAGTGATCAAGAATAGAACAATAAAATATAAATAAGAATAGAACAATGAAATATCGCTGAGAATAAAATAATAGGAGTGTGGATGAGAATAGAACAATAGAAAATGGTTGAATATAAAACACTAGGGCCATGATCAAAAAATAAGTGAATAGAAAATGTCCCAAGGGGAAACAGGTAAAGGGGAGGAATGGGAATAAAAGAATAAACAAAGATAGAGGGGATGGGATGAAGGGAGTGAACCAAATGATGAGCCAAATGTACCGAGCTGAGACCATGTACTAGTGAAGAATGACGTCACTGGTGTGTGGGATTAAATGGTAGGGGTCATTCAGTCAGTACTACCAAGTGAACCGAGGTTCGGTATCATGTACTTGACAAGGTACCTCCTTACAGTTTTAGAGGCCAAGGGTTGATTAAGGATGTTTTTGAGCACCTGGGTGCCTTGGGTCACATTCTCAATCTTCCCTCTTTCCATGAGATGCATGATATGATGGAGATTGGAGGGGGAAATCTTGGAAGGGCAACCACCAGAGGACTTGGTGATGTCAGGACAGTGTTTCCTGCAAATCTTGAAGATGAAACCAACAGTGACACCAAGGTAGGAAGAGATATAATTGCCAAAATACCAGATTTAAGCAGTTGGATGATAGAGTCACCTTTGGCAGTAGAGAGGAACTTCATGGTTGAAAACAAGGGGGTATTTGGTGTTGTTTGGATAGAAACAAACCTTATTATGTTAATGTGATATCACATGACCTGTTACATGATTTTGATCTCTGTATGTATCATTTTTGATGAAAAAAATAGAGGGGAAAAAACCATTCACATGTTTGATTATTTTAAATAATTAATATCTTGGCCAATATTGAGAATTACATAATCATCCCGGTGAGTGATCTCAAGCTAAGATGCAGGGCTATCATGATAAATTATATCATATTTTGTTCTTGTGTGATCATTACATTATTTGCTACACAATCAAAGTGTTCACAATGTGTGAATGGTTTTATCCCCTACTGTTATACTGGGTTCAACATTTGGTTTGCAGATTCTGCTGCTACTCTTCATATCACTCCCAACCGAGATGACTTTATCTCTTACCAAAAGTATGAAACAAATCAACCTATTAATGCTTTTGGGAAGAACAAAGTCCTAGGAATTGGTGAAGGAGATGTCATGGCTAATGCCAAATATCAAGGGAAAGTTACCAGGATTCGACTCACATGTGTAATGCATGTTCCAATGCAGAAGGAAGCATACTATCACTCAAACTCCTAGATCAAAAGGGGTTTGAAAGTCACATCTCTGGAGGCTGTATGAATATCAAAAAGGATAGGAAAACTTACGTAGAAGCCAAGCTAGGCGAAGAACTATATGAAGTTAACCTGAAAGTTGTAGTCATCCAAAACACAGTGATGTTTGCCGTGAAAAGAGATCCTTCAGCTACAGACTTATCCACTTGGCCTCAGAGATTAGGCCACCTAGGGGACACAATGTTAAAAAAGTTAACTGAGACCAAAACTGTAGAAGGGATATCTATGACAAGTCAAGACCTGAAAGGGATCTGTGAAGACTGTGTCCTTGGGAAAATGGATGAAAAACCATTTGAAAATCACAGCAAGTGAGAAACATGCCTGTTTGGGACTTTACATGCAGACTTGATTGGGCCAATGAATCTGGAGGCAAGATGGTCCCATGCCACATACTCTCTAATAATCAACAATGGTTATTTGGGCTATGGGTTTGCATTTAACTTGAAACAGAAGAACGACTCTGCCAAAGCAATCATTGATTTGAACAATTCAATTGAGATAAATTTTCAAACACAAATTCATACCTTAAGAGCTGACAATGGAGGAGAATTTGTCAATCATATCCTCCTAGAGCATTGCCAAAATCGGGGTATACTCATGATAACTTCAATTCCTCACACCCTGGCAATGAATGGTTGTGCTGAGAGGAGGAACAGAGTCATTATTGAGGCATCAAGAACAATGCTGAAGGATTCAGACCTTGGAAAAGACCTCTGGGGAGAAGCAGTGCTCACTCACATCTATATCCGTAATCGCTGCCCATCCAGCGTGCTTCCAAATAACAAGACCCCATATGATATGGTCTACCAGAAACTTCCCTCGATTGGTCACTTAAGAGTTTTTAGTGCTAAATGTTTCATAAAACTCACAGATGAAACACGTACCAAATTAGACAATAAGGCCAAAGAATGTCGACTGATTGGGCATGACAATCTATGTGGTGACTGACAAAGACAGAAGAAAATTACGTTCAATAAATGCAATTTTTGTAGAAGGGCCAAGTCATAGAAACATTACTTGAGAGAGTCAGGGAGAATCAGACCAAGAATTCAGTAATGTTACTGAAGAACACATTGTTAAAGATGGTGCAACAACTGAAGAAAATGACTCATGGAAAAGGAGAACGACGACTGAAGTTTGGGGGACAGAACCAATGCAGAAATCAGACCGAATCAAGAATCAGAGTGTTACCAATCGCGTACTCATCACCAAGGTTATCAATGAGAACACGATACATGTATCACATACCTACACAGAGGCCCTGAAAACACCCAAGTGCAAACAGTGGAAAGACACGATGGACTATGAGTTATCAAAACTCAAAGAAATGGACACCTGGGACAAAATAGATGAGAAAGAAGTACCAAATGATGCTGAAGTTCTCGAGGGATGTGGGTCAACACTGTGAAGCAACTTGACTCAGGAGAATAAAAATTTAGGTCCCAATGGGTTGCCTAAGGAGATCAACAAAAAACAAACATATGACTGAGCAACACTTATGCACCAGTATCACACATATCCTCACTTAGAATCCTGTTAGTATTGGCAACCATCAAAGACCTGCAAATTTTTGCCTGGGATGTTGACTCGGCTTATCTACATGGTAACATAGACCATGATATCTACAACAAATTACCAGATGGGTATGAGAACCCTGGCAAAATTGCAAAACTCAACAAAGCATTGTATGGCTTACCTGAAGCAGCATGGATATGGAAGGAAGAACTGGAGGAGAAACTGAGATCTCTAGGGTTCACACCTCTCCAAAGCAACACTGAAGTTTTCATCAGAAACTCGGCAAAAGATCTCACTGTTATTGACATACATGTAGATGATGCAACTGGGATATGCTTGAGCGAGGAGGAGGTGTTGAACCTAATGATGGATATTCAGAAACACTACAAAATCAAGATAAAAGATACCTCAAAACCTTTCAAGGTTCTAGGGATCTTGGTATCCCAAAATCCTGACCTTGGAACACTCAAACTGTCTCAACCAGAGTACATTGAGTCCATACTCCAAAGATTTGGCATGACGACCTGCAATCCTGTTAGTACACCGGTGGACAAGGGCGCACATCTACAGAAAAACATCAACGACACGCCCTTGGAAAATATACACAAATATCAAGCACTTACCGGTTCACTAACATACACGGCGATGTCGACCCAGCCTGACATCACATACATCACTCAGTTTTTATCCCATGCAAATAAGAGTCCCACTCACCAAAATTGGATCGCCGGTAAACGAGTGTTGAGGTATCTGAAAGGGACGAAAGACCGAGGGATTGTGTATCGGCAGAAACACGCGCGAGAAAGATTTGAACAAAGTCACGACCCTGGGGTTATTGTGACGCAAACTATGCCAAGGGGCCATGTGACCGAAGATCGACGAGCGGATATGCATTTCTACTCGCAAACCGCCCTGTAGCGTGGAAATCAAAAAGGCAACCATCGTGGCTTTTTCTACCACTGAAGCAGAGTATTACGCACAACTCAACGAAATATTTCAACAGTTTTCTGGTTGAGAATGTCTATTAGTCCTCAGTCATTGCTTGCAATGGTGAAATATGGCAAGTCCTGAAGTGCTAGTAGTTCCTACGTTTGGTTCTTATTACTTTGTTATCCAGGGACTGATACGAGATACTCATGGGCAGCATCTCTGACCCTCTTGTTGTATGACCATGGTGAGAAAGAGTTTTCTAAGCTCAGACATTCGTTAACACTGAACCAGCAATCACTTTTGATGCGGAAGTCAGTCCTGCGGTCACACGCTGCTAATTGTTGTCTAAACATATCAAAGGTCAGATTTGTGTGGAGTCGCCCCTGGTCATTCGGGAAGATTTGGTTTATATGGGTTAGTTTATACTGCTAGTTGCTTTTAATTACACCTACTCAAAAATCAAACGTAGACTCGATACTTCGGACTTTCGTCACTTACTTCGGCGTTTATAGGTATGCGCGACTTGTAACTTCACTTGCCTGCTAAGTGCGAAATATATGCTGATGATGACGCGATGAAGTGTTTTTTCATGGATCTCTCTCGAAAAAGGTCAGTAATCACATGGAATCGGTATTTATACACTCTATTAATTTGATTCGGGAAGTTGTGAGTGAGACCGTCTGAGCTCTTAAATCACTGGATCAACAACTATCAGTTGTATTGCCTACTTTTGGTGGACGGCGGTCTCGTAAGTTTTTCTTTGTACTCCTTAGCTCGTGAATTGACGAGGAGCAGGATATTAATTCTGACAGTCACGGTAGAAGGTGAACGAAAACTTCATGGAACGATCGTGAAATACGACTGACGACAATGCAACATATTATAGTCATACTTTTCATTCGTGTATGTTGTCTTGTATATGCAAACTTATTTTTTTATTTTTGACGATAACATTTTGTAAAGGTCTATGTGGTTTTCAACCGCAAGAAAAAATTTCTATATGGAGCTATTGTCGGATTGATATCATTTTCTGGAACCATTGTCATTTTGTTGTTCTACCTTCCCTCTGGTGGAGTTATCTTATAATCTTGTTCCCGTCCAATTTTTTGCTTATCGGCCGAGTAGGAATGGGACTTCCTCCTGATGGCTTGACTGGCTGCTATGCTCCCGTTGTTTCGCCTCTCTTCGGATTGTCTATATTGCCGTCCATGGCGTCCGAAACCATATTATGCATCTGCATGCTCTATAAGGCATGGGTAACATACAAGCTGGAATATAGCTCACCGGTGCTGAAAAGACTGGTTAAAGATAGGTTCGCATACTTCGTTGTGTATGTATTTAGGCAGCTCTAACATTGGGATAGTGTACTCTACTTTTCCAGGTCCATAGACTGTCTGACTGCATCCGGTGCTATACTGACATGGGTTGCGCAGCATCTTCGCGATTATGTTTGTAAATTGTTTATTCTTTGTCGCTGCTCCCCGAGGCCTTGTGCAAGTTGCCGTTGGGTAAGCCATATGCATTCATATCTTGAAAAAAAAAACAGAAGATGAACTTGTTCAAAGGTTCCAATACTCGGTAATTTGTACCATGGGCAGTCGTCTGCTTCTCAGCATGTTTGAACACTCATCCAGACAACAAACGTCTATATTTGATAGCCATCAGAACACAAGCTACCCGCTGTCAAACGTCCGTACGCCAGGTTTGTCCGATGGAGACCTTGCACTACCTGATGTCATCATTGTTAAAAACTAGACAAAGAGTAATTCAGTCTTCGATGTGAAAGACTCTTTTTTATAGTCAAGATTATCTACCTAGACAAAGAGTAACTATGTAAAGAGCAATGTGTCAACAAAATGGAGAGTAGGGTTCAGATAGAGAATACTCACTTCAGTCTTCAATGTGAAAGACTGAAGCAAGATAGAACAAAGGCATTGTACTTATATACCCCTGAGTCAAAATTAGAATGAAACTCCAAGTGAATCCATTCCCACACAATGAACAATATTGTTCCACAACAACCCACAGATGTCTGGTCTGCAAGATAAGAAAATGAAACATACTAATCTTAACACTCCTCCTCAGACCAAATGTTGGGGAATGGGGAATTCTTCAATAGATATGAAGGGCCATCAAACCAGGATCAGCATAAAGGATTCCAAACCTCTCTCACTCAGAAAATAATCCAACAAATCAGTCTTAAGGTGACTACCAAAAAAATATGATAAATTTTGGCTGGCCATTTAAGAGTGAATTACTTATGGTAATTAACTCTTAAATATCAAACCCTCAAGTTCAAGGAAAATCCTCAAAAAACATATCTTTTTCATCTATTTCTATTTGGACCCACAAGGAACCATAACTGGGTGTCTATTACTTAATACATGGAAAATGGCACCAAATTCCTGGGTCAAGTTCTCAAATCAACTTGTACAACAAATTCCTGGGCTTATATAATAGCCATTACATAAAGGTCAGCCCAGAAGCATGGCTCATATACTAATAATATTTTGTGACTGGACCAGTCACAAAACTACAAGCCGTGGGAACATTTCTTTTCTTTTGTCATTAGTGACTACAAGGGTGACACTGTGACTTCCAGGGGATTCCAGGACCTTCCATCCCTTTCTGTAAGCTTCTCACTAATTTCTAGAAGGTCTTGCCTTATTTGGGAGTTACATAATCAGCTTAGAATTAGTATATATAGAGACTAGTTCTGTAGCATAAAAGTAAGCAATCTTATCTTCACCCATAATCCGCTGGATTATCTAGTGCTGCCAGCACTCTCTTAAGTAGGTTGCTGACCACTAAGACTATTGACAGAGGTTACTTGGAGAGTAAATCTCAAGCCCTTCTACTGAAGTGCAAAGTTTCTTGGCTAAAATATAAAAGGTACGCAAAAACATCATAAAAGAACTAAACTAGATTTTATAGAACATCCGTGGAAATAATCCTAGGCAAGGGTAGAATAATAGTTCACAAACATAAACTATTATTCCTACATGTAATTGACAAGTCACCTGCCAAGGCCCCCTCTAAACAATTCTTTTTGGACATCAACCTGGACAGGCATTAGCTTGCTGTCGTCTTGTCAGAGAACTTGACTAGGCTTTCTTCACACCAAAGTTTTGTCACAGCTCTCGGGTTACTAGCTTACAGTTCCAAAACACCAAACCATCTATTCCATCCCTAACTGTTCAACACACTGTTCATGTTCAAAATGGTTTAAGGCCTTTGTGAGGAAATCGGCTCCATTCTGGGTTCCAGGGATGTGCGAAGAGCAAATG
>QLPI01006668.1:0-5000 GCA_003314275.1 Chroogomphus rutilus | reverse complement strand
GGACAGGCCTGAATTGCCATCTGAAATCTTTCCCCAGCTTTATCAACCACGTGCCTTCCGTTGATGCGACGGATCCTGCGATGAGCTCCCACTCCATGCTGGAGCAGGTTACGAGTCCCTGTTTCTTCGATGCCCATGATATGGGTGATCCGTTGAACATGTAGACCCAGCCGGACATTGATTTTCGGTCATTGACGTCTCCGGCGAAGTCAGCGTCTGTGTAGCCAATGAGGTTGTGGCTGTATCCCTCCATCCTGTCTCTTTCTGTGCAGTATAGTATGCCGTGATCTTTTGTACTGAGTAGGTAGTGTAGTATTCTAATTGCGGCCTCCCAGTGGATGGGTGATGGGTTCGAGGTGAATTGTGTGCACTTGTTAGTGGCGAATGATATGTCTGGCCGGGTGGAGATGGCGCAGTAGTTGAGACTGCCGATGAGGGACGCATAGTTAAGGTCCATGGACGGCATGTCTGTTTTTGTCTGGGACCGGAGGGGGAGAAGGTGATCCATGGAAGAACTGACTGTTCTCCCGGTCGTGATGTCAAAACGTTTTGCTATGGTGTCGATGAACGATGGCTGTGAAATGTGAATCGTCCCCAAGTGCCTGTCTCATGTGATTTTAATGCCCAACAACCTCACAGGCTCACCGAGATCCTGTATCTCGAAACTCCCTCATATGTCGTTCACCATCCGCATCATCGACACTTTTGAGTTTGAGGCAAGTAAGCCATCATCGGGCCTAATGGGGAAATAAGTATCATAAGGGACATTGTAAAGGCAGGTTGCCACCGAAAGGCTGTTCCCATACATAAGTAGTGCCAGCACACTCCAGTCACACTGCTTATAATAATTATATATATATACTCTCAATGGGACGTGCTGCAAAGGTGCTAGTTTTCATGAGAGCACCCCTTGAACCCCTACCACCACCTCAAACAAAATTTCCCACATTCATATTGGCTGGCACATGCCTCTGGAACCAGAAGGATACCTTGAACCACTCTTTTTGACACACACACTCTGCTTTTTTCATGCACCACCCTTTCCCTCTCCTCTGCTTTACTTCTTAATACATCCCCAAAATGGTGCTGCAGCCCTCTGGTCTATAACCGAGCCCACAAGGCCTGCAGACACCTGGCAGGCAGCAATGTAGAGCCACCATGCCCATGCTCCTTGACCTATGAAACCCTATTGCAGTCTTGGCCCCCTAAGGTATAACTGAGGCTAACAAAACTAACCTCTCTGCCCTAGTGAATTCCCTCAAAACCTTTGGGGACTTCAGGAAGGGGAACACATGCAATATAGGTAGGAATGGTGCAGCCCAACTAAATGTTATTACTAGATCACTGTAGAAAGCCTCCCAGCTCTATGATGACCACCACCCTGTATCAAACACTGACTTCCAATCAGCAATAAATGATATCAAACAAGCCACCACTGCATGACTGTTGGGGATTAGGGAATGCTCCCTAATATTTTTAATCATTTTTTCGAGCCGAATCAGCCTGTGGAATCCAAACCTCTCCTCAAGAAAATTTCTACTTAAATCAGCCATATCTTGGCAATAAAAAAATATTATAATGTTTTTGGCTGGCCAATTAAGAGTAAATTACTTCCAGTAATTAACTCTTAATTATCAAGGAGATTGAGCCTACGGATAATCATAAAAACATCTATATTTTCACCTATCAATGTGTGGACCCACAATGTACAACATGTGTTGCGCCCTCCTCGATCGTCTGTCCCTAATTTCGGAGAGGGAACGGGAGTTTGCCGGAAATGAATCGGGAACTAGGTGGGGTGGACTAAGTTAATTTTCGTACTAGCGAACAGTCCAGTCGACTGGCAGACTATATACATGTGACTATCCTTGTACTATCTTTGCCGGTCATAAAACAAGGGAAAGGAGAGTACAAGGGGTCGATATAAAAGAGAGAACAAGGGAGTGAGGTACGCGATGGTCCTGCGCGTCGGTTATCAAAGTATTGAGTCTTCGGCGGTCGGAGACGGACTCGGGGATGGTGTCTCGGTCATGACGGAAACGGAAGTGGGAATGCGGATTCTTGGTCGGACTTGTCGGGGACGGAGATTACGGAAAACGATCCTTCGTCCTTTCGGTCGGAAAGGTCTTGGAATAGGGGAGGGTGGTTGTGTGGGTTAGTGTGGGTTGTTGAAGGCATGGGCTATAACAGTATCCCCCCACTAGGACCGAGCCCTCGAGGTCCTAAGCTTGTCTTGCCGTGAATAGGGCGGAAAAGGACGTGGGAATGTTTCTTAGGCATTTGTACGTAATGGGCGTTCTCCGAGCGTCTGCTTGATCCTCCGTATATATAGGGTTTTCTTTATTGTTGTTTTCCCCTCTTTCGAATTCCCCCATGTCGGATTTCTCGCGGGATGTCGCGGAGGATGTAACGGAGGAGATGCGTCTCCTGAAAGATCGGTACGAGGAGCAGTTCCACCTTCTGGAGGCGAAACGGTCCCAGCAGGTGGAGGCCGCTCGGCAGGCTGAGGAAAAACAGAAGGCCGAGCTTCAGAGGTTGGCGGAGGAGAAGCGGCTGAAGGAGGTGGAGGAGCAGCGACTGAAGGAGGAGGAAGAAAAGGCCTGTGCCGTTGAACAAGAGGCATTGCTACTGGAGCGTGCCCTTTCACCTGCGCCGGAAAATGAAGGTTCGGAGGAGGACAAGAACGAACCGGATTTTGGGGGTTCCGAAGATTCTGTATCGGACCATCCTTCGTCCGTGGGCCGGGAAGCCGTCCTGTCACCGTCCAGGGGGCACTCCGGGGGTGAACTTCGTTCGGTGCCCGTGATCGGAACCGGTTCTGCTGTGCTGAACGCAGACCGGAAACGTCAGGAGCGCAAGGAGGAGGGGGTTCGTATCTCCACGGTGCAGAAAGACCTCGAGAATCAAGTGGTTCGTAGGGCGCGGGAGGTCGGAAGGGAGGTGGGTCTCGGACCCATTGAGTCCAGTCGTCGGGCATTGACTCAGTATCGCCCCGATTTGTATCAGACCATTGTTCCGGAGCATTTCTCGTATCTGAGAATGGGGGCCTGCGATCTATGTCTCAAGCAAAATAAGCGGTGCCAGTGGACGACGTCGGCGAAGACCTGTGTCCCCTGCCGGGCCAGTCGGATACGGTGTGAAGTGGACGGAGTGCCGGTTGTTCGAGGGGCGGCTATGAAGAAGCGGGGGTGGGAGGACGAAGACGTCCCTGAAGCGTCCTCCTCTAAGAGGTCCAGGGTGGAGGTGGCGATCGCTCCTCCTCCAAAGGTTGGTTGCGTGGAGATCGTGGCCATCCTGGGGTTGATCCAGGAGGCTCTGGTCGGTATGGACGCCCGTCTTCGGGCTCTGGGAGCGGACGTCAAGAGACTGTCCGATGCTTCTGAGATGCAGAACACTATCCACACCAACAATTGGGATCGTCCGAAGTGGGACTGTCGGTGCAGCGGTCTTGCTCCGGCTACTCATGCAATGGGGGATCGGACGGAAACGGATCCGAGCATGGTGGATGTGACGCCCAAGGTGGGGCGGTCGGTTAATCCAGTTGACCCGGTGTCGGGGTCGAGCGGAGAAGGAAAAGGCAAGGGGGTGGACTTGTTCCATCATTACGATCCTTCCGATCCCGATGTTAATCATTCCCTAATCTATGGTAAAGACTAGTTTGTTTCGTAATCGTTTGAAGAATGTCATTAAAGATTCGTGGTGGTCGTGGTGGTCGAGGCGGTCTTGGTTGTGTCGTTTGGTGCTGTCGCTAGGACAGAGTCGGGAGAAAACTCGGGGGTGTCCTGCAAAAAATGCGAGTTTGGTAGTAACCGTATCAAGGTTTTTTAGTGAATTCAACATGTTATCAACAAAAGGTCTAGGCTAAACAAGAAGATCTATAGGTGGTACCGCTTGTCTAAGGGGCGGTACGGTTCAAGGGTCACGATTTCCTGAGTGGAAATTTTTTTTCGGGGGTCGAGTTTGAGCGCTGCGGCTCGGTATCAAGAATCAGTTCGGACGTAGGCTAAACAAGGTAGTACTCAATACCCTATCGATCGTTGGATCGCGGTGGGTGAGTGTGTGGTGTCCGGCAACTAGAATCTGACAGATTTTCAGAGGGTCGGGGTCGAAACTTATCGACGGGTGGTCACGGTGTTTCGGGAACTGAAGAGAGTGGATGCGTTGTTTGTTTTGCTCCATGGGCGCTGTCGACTTGTTCAACACGAACGACTGGCGCTGGAGCCGGGGGCCTGTGCCTAATCATTGGATTCCGAGGCGTCCGATGCTTCAGATTCCTCCTCGACCTCTTCTGCTATGGAGGCTGCGCGTCCTTGGGTGACCGTGGTGGGGGATTTCAGGCATTCTTTGGCTGTGTGGCCCGATCTTCCGCAGAAAAGGCAGAGGTTTTGTTCGAATCGGCGTTGGCGTTCTTGTGGCGTAAGTTTTCTGTCTTTTCCTAATCTGGACGATAGGTCCGTGGTAGTTCTGCTGCCATTGGACGGGGTCGTGGGTTGGCCTACATTGGCCGTCTTATTGCCCGTGTTAGGGGCCGAGTACGTGTTCACAGAGGTTCTTCCTCTATCGTATGGGCGGTTGAAGTTCCGGTTTGAGGCGGATTCTCTGGCGATTTCTGAACGACGTTCCCAATAACGGGCGTCGATGGACTGGGACAGGAGGCGGAGTTGGAGTAGGGAATGCAGTTTTCCCACTCTTGAGATCTCATCCTTGATCCTCCCGGGAAGTCCGTTGTAGAATTGCCGATGGAGTGCGGCATCGCCCCAGTGGACGCGGGTGGCTAGTCGGTTGAATTCGACTACATAAATCGTGATGCGCTGGTTGTCGCACATGCGGAGGTTTTCGAGGTCCGCTTCGGCCTCTCCCTCCGGGTCGTGGGGTCCGAAGTTGGTCTTGAGTTCAGAGACGAACTTGTCATAGTCATAGAGCCAGTCTGGCTCGTCAGGGGCGGTGAGGGCTGGTTCGAACCAGTCCAGGGCGGTACCGGTCAGGTACGATAATACATA
>QLPI01006662.1:0-12665 GCA_003314275.1 Chroogomphus rutilus | reverse complement strand
TGAAAATCCTCCTTCTTCAACATGTCCAGCACCTCCCTTTTCTCCTCTTTTGTCCACCCATCTATTGTTGCTCTGACCTTCTGTATACCTTGAGGTTTGGGACAGTTTCATGCTATGTGTCCTTGCTCTCTACAGTTGAAGCATATTACCACCCTTACTAGCTTCCCTTGAACCTTATCAATCTCCATGGGTTGTGGTCCCAAAGTGGGTAGGGAAGTGAGTGGTTGAGCTGGAGTAGATTGTGAGTTCCTTGGAGTTTGCCATGTCCTTGGCCCTATGGTCCCCCTCTTTGTCACTTGGTATTCACCCAACTGGCTGTCAAAACAGAGGGCATTTGACTTCCACTTGTCATATGTTGTTGGAATGGTCTCTAGTGTGTAAATCCATTCCACCACCTGTGGGGACAGGTTCCTCTTGAGTAAGGCAACATAACCTTCATCATTATACCCTGCCTATGACCTGTGTTCCTCAAACTCTACGAAGAACTCTGTTGCTGGCCTTCCTCCTTGTCTCAGCTTCTCTAGCTTTTGTTAAGCCATTTCTTTCTTATTTGGGTCATGGAATGTATCAGCAACTCAGTACAGAATTCCTCCCAACTCTGGTAGCTGTGTGTTCCCACTTCCAGGTCCTGTCAGGCATCGGAAATGCCGACAATACCATCAGGAGTCAGTCAAGTCCTGGAGACCGATCGGGGTGGCTTGGCTTCAACATACTCATGCATTGTGCCCTACCTTCTGTACGTGCCACTGATTTCTGACAGAAGGGGTACCCATGAAGGTGTCAAGGGCACTGGCCTGAGGGAGGACTTCATACAGGAGGAGAGAGGACAAGGAGGCCTATGCCAAGTTGATATCCAGAATAAGGAACTATCTACATGCATGCGTTACTTATATAGGTTAAGAAGCAAGATGTGGAATAAGGAATGGAGAACAACAAGGTATGCAGAGCATGTGGAGGTATTGTCCACAATGATCAAGAATAGAATGAAAGAATGTAGACAAGAATAGAACAATAAAATAGGATAATAGGAATGTGGCCAAGAATAGGACAATAGGGAGTGACTGACTATAAAACAATGGGACTATGGCTGAGGATAAAACAATGATCAAATGTCCTGAGGTAAGGTGGGCAGAGGGATCAGGAGTAGGTGGGGTGGGATTGATGGATGATGAATGAGGAAGGAGTGGATGAGGGATGGGAATGAGGAGTATGGATGATGGATGTGCCGAGCCGAGACTGAGGTAGCAAGTGACTTGCATGCAGCTTGGTCACTTGTGCATAGATATAGACTGATTGCTTGGTTGGCACTGCCAAGTTACTGGATACTTGGTATGTGTTCTTGACAGCTCCCCTGTCAAGCCCACAATACTGAGCCCCGGTTCACTTGGTAGTACCAACCAAATGATCCTTACCATTAATCCCATACACCAGTGACAAGCCATTCCTCACTAGTATGTGGTCTCGGCTTGGTACATTCAGTTCATCATTTGGTTCATCTTCCCCATCCTATCCCTTCTATTCCTTATTACTCTTTCATCCTCCATCCTCCCCTTTACCCGCTTTCCCCTCAGGACATTCACCATTCATTTATCATTCGGTTGTGGCCCTATTGTTTCATATTCGGCCACCTTCTATTGTTCTATTTTTCACTTACACTCCTACTCGTTTATTATCGGACATATCTCATTGTTTTATTCTCATTTACATCTTATTGTTCTATTCTCATTTACATCTTATTGTTCTATTCTAGATCACTGTGGACAATACTCCCACATGGTCTCCATACCTTATTCTTTTCTCCATGTCTTATTTCAACCAACACAGTGTCCTAAGATAGACGGCAGTAAAGAACCAGCACCCTTACACAAGCAGTTTGGTTTTGCAACTACAACATTTTCATTGAATTCACTTGTGGGAATCCTTATTAAATAGCTTTCTAGAAGTCCCCAAAGTCAGAATAAAAATATATCAGAAAGTAATTGTGAAATTGGTCTATATCAATGAAGGCTTTGCAAAAGCAAAGTGTTTACTGTGTTTACCTATAGAAAGAGTCCCAAGACAACTACCCATCTACAATGTGGATGGAACCCACAATGAAGGAGGACCGATAACCTATACAGTAACCCTCAGAGTCAGGATAAAGAACCACTCAGAGGTCTTCCCTTTTGCAGTCACCAATACCAGAAAGACAGACCTGATTGTTGGCTTCAACTGGCTTCAGAAGCATAACCCAAGTGTCAACTGGAAGACAGGAGAGATGACATTTGACTGATGTCCCTTGGAATGTAGAATTTCAAGAGCAGGTGTAGAGGAGGAGGATGCAGGAGAAGAGGAGGAAGAACTAGAGGAGGGAGACCATATATTTATGACTGTCAGGCACTGGGAATGCCAATGATGCATGGGACAAGTACTATTACAATAGTACCAACTTCACGATACTGGTGTGAATTGGCCAAGTCCTGTAGACTGATCGGGGTAGCTTGGCTTCAATGTACTTGTGTATTGCACCCTACTTTCTGTGCATGCCATTAATTTCAGACAGAAGGGATACCCAGGAGAATGCCAAGAGTGTTGGCCCGAGTAAGGGACCTCAGATGGGAGGAGGGAAAACAAGAAGGTGTAAGCCAAGTTGATATTCAGAATGAGGAAAATATCTACACCCATGTACTACTTATATAGGTTAAGAAGTGAGATGTGGAATCAGGGTGGTGTAAGACATGGAGAAAAGAATAAGGTATGGAGACCATGTGGAAGTATTTGTTAGGCACTGGGAATGCCAACGATGTGTAGGCCAAGCACTATTGCAATAGTGCTGACTTCACGATGCTGGTAGGAATCGGCCAAGTCCTGCAGACTACTTAGAGTGGTTTGGCTTCAATGTACTCGTGCATTGTGCCCTGCTTCTGTGCATGCCACTAATTTGGAACAGATGAGATACCCAGGAGAGTGCCGAGAGTGTCAGCCTAAGTAAGGGACTTCAGACAGGAGAGGGGAAGGTAAGAAGGTATAAACCTAGTCAATATTCAGAACAGGGAACTATCTATATACATGCACTACTTATATAGGTTAAGAAGCGAGATTGTCACAACCACAATACCGTGCTCTAACTTACTCGGCAGTACCGACCAACTGACCCTTACTCATATCATCCCTCATGGTGCGCGGTTTCGGCTCGGTACACTTGGTTCATCATCTGGTTCATTATCCTTACCCCACCCTCCTATTCTTTATTATTCTTCCACTCCCTGTCCTTCCCCTTACCCGCTCACCCTCAGGACATTCACTATTCATTGCCACTTACTCGCGGCCCTATTGTTTTATATCTCGGCCCCCCTTATTGTTCTATTCTTTCCCATAATCTCACTCGTTTATTATCGATCATATTTCATTGTCTTACTTTCATATTGTTCTATTCTAGATCACTGTGGACAATACCTCCACATGGTCTTCATACCTTATTCTTTTCTCCATGTCTTATGCCACCCTTATTCTACATTCCACCTCTCAGCCTATATAAGTAGCAAGTGCATGTACATACAGTGACTCACAAAACTGAGTCAATGTTTGGTGCTTTTGGACTATTCATTGAATAGCTTTGAATGTAAAACATATATGAAAAAGGTGTTGGTGCATCAAAGAAAGAATCTGATCAGGGCTATGAGGTGCTAGTGTATTACCATGCTGTTTACTAAAGACAGTGAAATCATGATAGAATTCTGGAACATGCTGTTCAATGCTATCCAGGTTGTCAGAGGAATTGACCGTAGTGGAGCCTCGAGCGTATTTGTCGAGATCCGCAAGGTCGAGTTGAAAGGCTTGCAAACCTTCTAGTTTGCAGGCATGAACAAATGCTTCTGCATTAACTAGGGCTATCCGCGGTGCCTCCAACTTTGGAGATGGCGATGGATTGCTTGGAAGCAGGGTGCTGGACTGTGAAGCAGCAGTTGAGGCCTGAGGTGTCGGAACAGTGGTCAGTTTCGTAGACTTGAAGGTTATACTGCCTAATACCCAGTCAATTGATGGATTGTAGTGGGTGAGCCAGTTGAAGCCAAGTACTGCAGAGCAACTGCCATCCAATGTTGTTACATAGAAAATAATGTTCTGAAGTTCGCCGGTCAGAAATCGGATAGGAATTGTAGTAGTCTGAGTAATCACAGAATTAGTAGAACCGTCAAATAGTTTCAACGGAATAGCAGGAACTGAATTAGTAGGCAAAGAATATTTTTGCACAACTCATGATTCAATAAAGCAGTCTGAAGAACCACAATCTAAGAGCATAATAAGAGGAAGTTTGGAAATAAGAGAACAAGACAGATTAAGTATTAGCAAAGTTTTTGAAGTCTCAGAAGTAGAAGATAAGCGAGAAATAGGAGAAAGGGCGTTCAAGAATAGCACATGAGAGAGGCTAACACAATCCTCAGCTCATGCATTTCCGAGGTTGCAGCTCATTTTTTTGACCCCATCGCCGTGTTGTCTTTGGCATTGGTGTCGGACATGCTTGCCTTGGTCGCACATGCTTTCATCGTTTTCTTGTTGTTGGAGTTGTTGGATTTGTTGTTAGAAGAAGAAGTCGATGAGGATTGGGAATTGGATTTGGGGCAGTCCTTGACCATGTGACCTTTTGAAGCACACAAGAGACAAAGTCCCACATCGATTCCCCTTTGACATTCTTTGGGCAATAGCTTCCCATCTTTTCCGAGCTTGGAAGAAATGTCATTAGCGTTGTTGTTATTGTTGGAAGACTTATCGTTGCTGTTCTTCTTCCCCCCCTTCTTACTCTTCTTGTTGTTCGAGTTGTTGGAGTTGGAGTTGGAGGAAGACTGGTTGTTGTTGTTAGAGTTGGATTTGGACGAGGACCCGTTCGGCTTGCAAGGCATTCTGAAGTTGTCAAACTCCTTGCGTTCCCAATATCTGCTGTCAATCTCGAGTGAATATTGTCTGAGTTCAGCGAGAGTTTTGAATCGAGGGAAATGAAGGAGGCTGTCCTTAATACGTCTGGCCAACCCTTTGTACACCGCATGTGCGAGGGCAGCATCGTTCCACTGAGTGCGAGTGGAGGCTCTGGTGAAGTCGATGAAGTATCATGCCGCACGATGGGTATCCTTCATGACTATCTTGCTGAGCTCGATTTCTGCTTGCACAGCACTGTTGAATGGACCGAAGTTGGTCTCAAGTTCTTGACAAAAGTCCTTCCAGACCTTAAGCCAGATAGGCTCAGGTTGGATTTCGCCTAGAATTGCGGGTTCGAAGTATTGGAGTGTGGGGCCTGTAAGGTACAAAATGGCATACTGGACCTTCAATGCATCCGTCAAGAATGCAGACAGATGGTCTCAAAAGTTCAGCGTGCATTGTAAGAAGAATGTGTGAAGCTTAGCTTGGTCGGTGCCATCGTAAACCTCAGGCTTGCAAACCTTGGCATGATGACTAGGGTTGGGATTAGATCTAGGTGGTGGTTGGGCTAATTGATCGACGAGTGCCTTGACAATTTTGTCTAAACTAGAAGTGGAATTAAGAGTCGGATTGGAATTAAGAGTTGGATTAGAAACATGAGTGGGGTTTGGATTTGAAATTTGAACAGGGTTCAGATTTGCCTCATCATCGTCGTTATCGTCAATTGGCTCTTCTTCGTCATCGTTCGTCATTGTCCTCACATTCAGGAGGAGCGTTTCCACCTGATGGGCCAGCTTCACAAATCGAAGGTTGTTCTGACAGCTGTCGAAGTGAGGAAATCTCCTGCAACTGACTTGGGACTTCTACGATGAAAGGTAGATTACGAGTGGTGGATCGAGTATTCATGATGGTCATAATATGCAAAGATGATATGCGAAAAGAGGTGCAATCAGGTGTAGAAGTCAGATAATACTGTTACGATGTGAAGGAATGACATAATCGTAATTAAACGTAAAATCTCCCAAAGATATTCAATGGCAAGGTTTGGGGCAGGGTATGGCTTCAATTTATATGTTGCGCCCACTGGATCGCACTGGCCCTAATTTCGGAAAGCCAAGACAGAGAATTAGCTAGTAGAGAATCAAGGTTGATTATCTGACTGAGGACTGTACTACTGAAGTACAAGATCTTTATACTACTTCCAAATCTACTAGGAGTCGATTAGATTCCTATAATAGAATAAGAAAGCCAAGGATCGTGAAAAGCGAGAATGGAAATACTACGTCCCAAATAATGATCTCCTCCATGACATTGGGGAGTGATGTGTCACTCCGATTTCCAATGGAGTTACCCTAAGGAACGTAATAGCAAATCGGATATAAGAGACTGAGCAGAATTGCGAATAAATGAAAGTGGAGCGGAATGTAAATGAAAGGATATTAAATGTAAATGAAGACGGAATGGAATAGCGAGCATATGGAGTGTGATGTAAATGGAATGAATGAATTGACAGGAGCATGTGACACCAAGACGGATACACGAGGTGCATATAGTCCATGGGCTGAGGGTGTATTGTTGAATAGGCGAGTGAGGGCGGAGTTGGGCTGAGTGGGCTGAAATGAATAGTCGGGTATGCTGGCATATGGTTCCTGACAGCGGTCACGGAAATTCAAGCTGCACTGTACTAGGAAGGCTTGTAGTTTTATTGAATCAGATCCATCAACAGTGTCTGGATCCCAGACTTTGGCGGCATAGGGGGCCATTCTTCTAGGGCTGGTCAAGTTACTTGCTAGTATAATGATGGCCTGAGTAAGGTCAGGCACATCATTGGGTCCTAAGGTGGGAGCCCCTGGGGTGTGCAGGAGGTGGCAGTGCTGCGGCAGTGTAGAGTTGCTCTAGGTAATTAATACCTAAAAGCCTGCATGCACCGGTCCTTTTCTGTAGCGGGATATAGCACAGTCATTCGGCATAGCAGGAATATAATCTGTGACACGGCAATGTACAAATAAAAATAGAATGTGAGTGATTAGGATGTGATGTGACAGGGATGTGACCTGAGATGCAAATGTGACATGCTGACTAAGACTTGGACTTTGGCTTTGGACTTGAATATAATAGTCTAGATGTTTCTAGACTAGTCTTGACTTGGACTTGGAGACTGGACTTGGAGCTTTAACTTGTGAACTTCTTATTACAGAGGTGAGCCAGAGTGTCAGGCACCAGTACTGCCGATGATGCATGGGCCAAGCACTATAGTAGTAGTGCCGACTTCACGATGCTGGCAGGAAGCGGCCAAGTCCTACAGGCTGGATGTAGTGGCTTGGCTTCAACATACTTGTGCATTGCACCCTACTTTCCATGCGTGCTACTGATTTGAGACAGAAGAGATACCCGGGAGAGTGCCGAGAGTGTCGGCCCGAGTAAAGGACTTTAGACAGGAGAAGGGAGGACAAGAAGGCATAAACCTAGTTGATTTCCAGAATGAAGAACCATCTACATACATTCACTACTTATATAGGTTAAGAAGCAAGATGTGGAACAGGGTGGCACAAGGAATGGAGAACAATAAGGTATGAAGAATCATGTGGAGGTATTGTCCACAATGATCAAGAATAGAACAAGGAATATGGATGAGAATAGAACAATGAAAACAAGATAATAGAAATGTGGCCAAGAATAGAATAATAGAGGGTGACCGAATATAAAACAATAGGATCATGGCTGAGGATAAAACAATAAGGAAATGTCCTGAGGTGGAACAGGACAAGAATACAGGATAGACAGGGTGGGATTAATGGATAATGAGTGAAGGATGAGTGGATGATGGATATAAATGGGGAATGTGGATGGTGAGTGTGCCAAGCTGAGACCGATGTACCAAGTGACTTGTATGCGGTTTGGTCACTTGTGTATTGAAATAGACTAATTGTCTGGCCAGCACCGCTGAATTACCAATACCTGGTACATGTACCTGACAGTGCATATCTACACTGCCAAAGCTGGCTGAAGACTCATAAAATTGCTTGACATATGTGATATACATCCCTTGGCAAGCCAGTCTTCATTGCTGACTGCAGATGTGCTCAAATGTCCTGCAGCAACCTCATAGAATTGCTAACTAAGTCACTCACAACCCTCTTTTTGGTGGCACCCCTATGTTCATTATCTGCTGCTGCTGACTCCAGGAGTGCCCTGAGAAGTTGCATAAGCCATGCTCATCATGCAGCTTGGTCCATATTCATGGATGTGTACAGCTACTTGCCTGCCCTGTTCAGTGGCCATCTCAGGCACCCTTTGGTAGGCTCTATGCATCGGTTTGGTTCAGTATCCCTTGCATGTATTGGGTGGACCAGGTGTGTCTATGTCTAGGTGTTGGGTTGCCATATTTTAGGGAGGGGGTAATGTCAGGAGACTACTGGTTTATTCTCTTTTCTTTCCTTTTCTCCCTCTTATTTCCCTTGTTTTCCTTATCTCTTTGCTTATGTTACTTCTTTAATCATTTCTTTATCTTCCCCTTGTCAAGAACTGAAAGGGGACGTAGTTGTAATATCTCCTAATGTTGAAACAATAGCGAGGTTTGGAGTAGGGCTTGGCTTCAACTTATGTGTTGCGCCGTCCAGACCTCAAGATCCCTAATTTCATAATGCCAAGGACCGTAACGCCAAGGTGGATCGTAATGATGATATTGGGCACATAGGTAGAGATGAAGTAGAGCAAGACAGAAGTGAACAGGGGAATCTTAGTCGATATTCTGACTGAAGAACAGACTAACAAACATACAGGTTTTATACTGATTTCTTTATCTATGAAGAGTCCATGTCAAATGGAAATGGATAGATGAGAAATGCAAGGATCGAAATGAAAAGCAAAGTAAACAGATTATACTATAAATAGAAAGTGGAGCAAGAATATAAATGGAAACATAAAAGCGAGGTGAATAAATGTATACTATAAATAGTAATACAATCATGTGGTGTCGGAAATATGAGCATGTGGTGCAACAGATATAAAAGAGTGTAGCATGTGATGCCAAGCTAGATTGAAAACGCGAGGGTGATCGTATGGCTGAAGTGGGCATATGCTAAATTGCCTAATAAGGAATAGGGAACTCAGCAATGTCATCCTAACAGTATCCCCTCCTTATGGTCGAGTCCCACGAGACCGCAAATGAATGCTCGGATAGAGCCAGGGTTCAGTTCATCTGTAACAACTGCAAGAAATGGTGAAGGTCTTCAGATGCCTACGAAAAACTTCTGAGTGCAGATGGAGATGCAGACTTGGAGTGTATTTTTGGTGCACTGAGTGAGGAGTTGAGTGTAGTATCTTGCAGAGGGATAAGGTTGCATGTGGTCAGGGGAGTCGAAAAGAGGCAGAAGTTGGATAAGGGTGAGGGAAAGGTGAAAGAGATTAGCGAGGTTGTTGGGGATAGGATGGTAAGTGGAATATTGCCGAAATTTGGTCAGGATTTGTTCAGTTGCATAAGTGAGGTCGCATTCCTGACATGTTCAGCAAGGTGGATTGCCCTGATGGACGATGCCAATTGGTGTTGAAGAAGATTTATCTGAGGTTCTGAGGATAAATGGTGGCAAAGTCGCTGGCCTTCCTCTTGCAGGATGGGTGGAATGAATCTAATAAATGAGGGGTTCACTAAGAAGTTGTAGAGAACTTGGGGCTCGGAAATAAGGGGTAATAGAGATGAGAATGAGCAAGTGCGAAGTTCCATCCCTTTAAGGCTGATCTTGGGGTCAAAAGATCTGCGAGGAGCCAATGTATCAGTGTGAGTGTTGGTGAAAACATTGGTGAAGTTATGAAAATGTTCAAAGATGTGCTGATTAGACCTGTCCAGAACTTCGAAGGGTAAATCCGAGGTTGAACATTGAACAATGGCAAAGTTTTTGAATGGTGTTCAAAAGGATGTTGTTCAGCAGTTGTCCAAAACTTCACAGATGTTGACTGAGCTGTTGAACGGATACGCGAGGTGTTGAAAGAAAGAAGTGAAAGTGTTTAAGGGAATGTTCAATAGAATTGTCCAGAATTCCGAAGGATAAATGCGAGGTTGAACAGTGAAGAATGGCGAAGTTTTTGAATAGTGTTCAAAAGCATGTTGTTGAATGGTTGTCCAAACTTCACAAATGTTAACTGAGGTGTTGAGCAGATATGCGAGGTATTGAATGGAGAAATGAAAGTGCTTAACAGATGGGTAATGGTGCAGGATTAAATGGATAAGACTGGTGAGAGTATATTGCTCGTAGGGATGATGCCAAATGGGGTGAAAGAAGTGCAAGGTTCTGAGGGATAATGATGGCATAGTCGCTGGCCCCTCCTTATGGTAGACATCCCATTGTCTACAAGGTTTAAGGCCATGAGCAAATTGCAAGAGAGCAAGTAACAGAAATGATGCTTGGATTTCAGAGGTGTAGACCATGGTTGAGACTCGAGTGAATTGTCGAAATAGGTAAGGTCTAGTTGAATTGCCTGCAGCCGTCTAGTAGCAAATACGCTCAAGGCATCAATAGCTAGGGCAAATGCAAGGTGTTTGACAACTTCGGAAATGGTGACAGATTGCTTTGGAAGCAGGTGCTAGACTGTGAAGTAGCATGTGACATGTAAGGGGTTGGCACGGTGGCTGATTCTGAAGTCTTGAAGGTAATACTGCCCAATACCTGGACAATTGGTAAATCGTAAGTGGGTGAGCAGTTGTAATCGAGTACTGCAGAGTAGTTGCCGTCCAATGAAGTTACATAGAAGTAACTATCAGAGGTTTGCCATTTGGAAAACATATTGAAATGTTTGAATGTGATGGTGAATGTGTAGAGCCATCAAAGGAATTCAGAGGGATAAGGAAAATAGAAATGCTAGGTAATGAAAGTTTGTGAATCAACCACAATTGAAAGGTATAACAAAGGGTCTCAGAAATAAGGGTTGAGAATTAAGGTTTCAGAAATGAAGTAAGGTTTCGGACATAATGTTTTGGAAATAAGGTTCTTGGAAATAATGTTTTGGAAATAAGGTTCTTGGAAATAAATTTCTCAAGAATAAAAGTTTCAGAGATAAAGGTCTCAGAAATAATAGTCTCAGGAATAAAGGTCTCGGAATAATGGCACATGCTAAGCAGAGTACCAAAATGAGATCTTTGGGATTGCAGATAATGAAAAATGAAAACAAAGGAAAGGTAAAGAAAAGAAATGGAAGGAACAAAAAAAGAAAAAGGAAGGAAACAGAATGGCATCCAAGAATAGCACATGAGCAAGGTTGAAGCAATCCATAGCTTGTGCATTTCCAAGGCTGCTAGTTTGATTCTTTGGCTGTGGAATCCTGTTCCTCTGGAAGGAGTTTGCCATCTTCCCCGAACTGTGATGAGGGATTAGGCAGATTGGCAGAATGTGAAGGCTCGTAATTGTCGTTATTGTTGTGGGACTGGTTGGGGATTTGGGTGAAGAAACTTGTATTAAGGAAAGTGGTCATGATGTCGTAAAAATGAATGAGGTCAGGAGGTTGAGTCAGAATATACTGTCAAGAACTGAAAGGAGATTTGAACCGCTGACCTTTGGTCAACCTGGCATACTGTGAAATGCAACAAATTCCCACAGTAATGTGCTCTTCCAACTGGGCCAAAAGGCCACTATGCCAGGTTATCTGGCATTAGTCTGTGGGCACTATTTAAACAGCAACTTGTTACATGTATTCACCAACCATTGCAATGGTATGTAACACCCCTTTTATATTCTTATTGCAATTCTTTCTCATTAGTCTTCTTTTGTCTTCTTTACTGGCTGTGACAGGTTTGTTATGTCACAGTCACAGTAGCTATACAGTCCCTGCTTAGGTAAGGGGGTCCTTAGTTCTTTCTCTTCTGGACCTCCCTACCAGGTAAGCAGCTCATATGTATTTAGCTACATTAACTTTTATATATTTACTTCTGGACCTCCCTACCAGTGTCTGATAGTGTCTGTGGGTAAACTCTAAGGTTCAAGTCCTTGGGTTTGGCCCTGGGTAGGTCACAGGGTTGTGATGGTGTCCTGCTGTTGGCTTCCCAGCAGGTACTGGAATCAGTACCTGAGTAGGTTGCCCTTACACAAATGGCCAGCAACACAACTTTGTTGGCATAAGCAAATCAGATTTTTTACAACTTTTACGAAACTTACGATTTTTACAAGTGTATCACGATTTATTCATGAAGACTGAAATTTTACAAGCCGAGTCAAGTTTATCAAGTTGCAATATGTGTACACATACATTTTTGGAGCCTTTTATTACCGAGTCGAGTTGAGTCGAGTTGAGAGGCAACTGTATATGTTGCCTAATACGTGCACAAGATCGATCTAGTTATTCTTGAGTTTTTTTATCATTTTTCCAAATTTACTGCAGTCGTTTTCAAGTTCTGCTTGCATTCCATTCCAGTATGGAATGTACCGAACCTCTGGTTTCAGCGTCTACATGCCCATAACGGGAAGGAGTACCATTGGTAAAGTAACATACTATTCGAAGCTGGTTAACGAATAGTATAGTACTTTATATCCATTTAGCTAAGTCCAATTGTTTATGATTCAAGAAGAACAAATCCATTTATTCTATCTACGACCTTAATTCCATTTTCAAAACAAAGCGATGTGTTCATGTCATCGAGCATTCCTATCGAGACCGGAAGGAGTCTGGCCAACTTTATTCCATTTCAACAATGTTCACTTTTCGAACCCACCATTATTCCGTACATTCTCTATTGTTTCCATTTGTTTAAAAATTGTGTATATGCTGTATAAAATTGTCTTGAGTGT
>QLPI01006661.1:0-22228 GCA_003314275.1 Chroogomphus rutilus | reverse complement strand
ACTTCCCACTCCCAACTTTGCAATTGGATCATCTGTGTTTGTTAAAGCTCAATTCTTCTACATCACTCGACCCTCCAAGAACCTGGCAGAGAAGTTTCTCAGCCCCTGTGAGGTAATTGCTCAAGTGAGCACTCACTCTCGCACTCTGTGCTATCCTGACACTATATGGGCAGGGCAGTGTACCTGGTCTTCCATGTCTCAATGCTCAAACCTGCAATGCCCAACTCTATACCTAACCAAGTCTAGTCACCACCTCCTCCAGTCAAAATCAATGGTGAAATCAAGTATGAGATAGCCAAAATCCTTGACTCAAAGGTTGACTGATGCTAAAGACACTGTAACCTCCTCTACCTGGTCTGTTGGGCTGGCTATGAAGGTACTGATGATGAGACATCTTGGTTACTAATGACCAAGCTTGACAATGCTACCAAGATTATCATAGAATTCCATCATGCCTACCCTGCCAAGCCAGGACAATGGTCTTATTAACCCGATTATAGCTCTCTGTATTTTTTTTGCATTTGCATGGTCTTTTTTATTAGTTATTAATGGTCTATCTAATTACATGTCTTATTTCTACATCTCATAAATGCCCCTTTCAGTTCTCTTTATTTATGATTCTCTCAGTCCATCTATTTCTCTCTATCTTTTTTTGTTTATTTAGACTGAGGCTCGCAAATATCTTGACATGTCTGACTTGCTTCTTTTCTCTCTTATGTCTTTTCAATTTCCCTCTCTTATTTTTCTTTTGGTTCATTTTCCTCAGCTTCAACTGAAATTTACTTCAAAAAAAATATTAAAAGAAAAAAGGCTACTAAGACTCTTTCAGAGCCTCATCCCCATCTTCTTCCTCCTCATTTTCTTTCTCATTCTCATTCCCCTCTCCTACTTTCTCCACTTCCATCCTCTCCTCTCCTGAACCTCTCTGAACCCCTCTGAACCCCAGTTGGCCCATCTTCTAGGATGATGTGACCCAAGAACCCTGTCCAGCCTTCCTCACTGGATGAAGGGGACTTTGTCAGGGTTTGGTCGATCTTTTCCCATTTACATGATCTCCATTTCGCGTTCTTGGTTATGTAATAAGTGCCGGAGTAGGGCATAGGGTTGTGACTGGTGTGACGGTGACTCCTCAGCTTGATCTCTGAGGATTACCGCTACACCAGGTGAGCTTTACATGTATTTCTTGGTAGTAGACCTTGTATAAACTGAGGATTACCACTACACCAGGTGGAATATTCCCTTTCAGCTCATAAATACAGGTTTATCTTGTCATTGTGACTTAGTCAATAGTGTCGCCCTAACAGACTTGGTCCAAGGTGATCGATTCATCCCCACCACCCAGTCCTGGGAATCAGCCAGCTGCCTCAAGTACCTGTTCAACTCCTGATGGAGTTGATTTTGTGCTTTGAGGGCATAGATGAGCCAGTCTAGGACCACACTTGCCTTCAAAGGCACTTGCACCATTGGTGCCTTGACACTGCGCCAAATGTTAAATCCACGTGTCCGTGCTTAGCTAGAGACTTCTGGAAGGGTTTTCAGAGGGTTCCGAAAGGGTTCCAAAAGGGTTCTGAAGGGAGAGTTCATATTCCGAGGGTTGGGGTGAGGGTCGGAATCGGGATCAGAATCAGAGTGGATGGAAGTCGGAACGCTGGGGGTCTGGGGACTGTTCACGGTATAGGGTGGTACGAGTGGTTTGAGGTTACAGGGACTTGGCTTCAACTTATGTGTTGCACCCTCCTTGATTGTCTGTCCCTAATTTCGGAGAGTCGGGAAGTTTACTGGAAACTAATTGGAAACTATGACGCAAATTAAGTCGATATTCATACTGGCGAATAGTCCAGTCGACTGGTGGCTTATATACATGTATCTAGTTCTTGTACTATCTTTTACTGAGTAAAGACAAGGGGGGAAGAGAGTACAAGGGGCAATATAAAATGAAGAACAAGGAGTGAGGTACGCGATGATCCTGCGTGTCGTCTATCAAAGGAACGGAACCTTGACTTCAGAGTCTTCGGAGGTTCGGAATCACGGAACCTCAGAATGTATGTTAGACATCTGGAAATCGGTTGTTCAGGCTTTGGGTGATCAGAAAGGTCCTGGAAACGGTGCAGGTGGTTGTGGGGTTTAATGAGGGTTTGTTTGGTGGCATGGGCCATAACAGTATCCCTCCACTAGGACCAAGCCCTCGAGGTCCTAAGCTTTAATTGGAGTGGTAATTAAGGTGGACATTAGTGCGGGGGTTCTCTGACGGTTCCCTGGGATTTTTTGATCCATAAGTGCTGATGGTTCGTCTGCCTATAAAAAGGGGGTGTTCGCAGAACTAGGAGAGGCCTTTCCTCGATGGAGAACATGGATCTGCAATCTTCAGAAAACCTTGGGGAATTTTTCCATATCCCTCTCTATGGTTCGGGGACAAGTGAGGAGTGCTTTTTACACACCCTTGACGAGGAGTTGACCCTTCTCCGTGCCCGTACCATTAGGGTCTGTGATTATTACAGTGAGTGGTGCTTGTCGGAGCCTTTCTTTTCCTGATTCCTGTAGCGAGCCATTATAAGAGGCCATCACCGTCCAGGGCTGTTCCTTGTCGGGATTTGGAGCCGGATGAAACCTCTGATAAGTCGGGGGCAGAAATGAGTGGTCCGTAGGTACTTGGACATATTGCCATGTATCTATTTCATCTAGACAAGTACCGGGAGGACCTGCGTCAACTCTTGGACTACTACAAGTGCTTTCATCGTCGTATGGCTAACCTGACAGCTGCCGGGCCTGGCATAGAGGAGGTGTCAGGCTTCGGGAATGCCGAGGAGTGGCCAAGTCCTGCAGGCTGGGAATAGTGGCATGGCTTCAACGTGCTCGTGCGTTGCGCCCTACTTCCCATGCATGCCACCAATTTAGGACAGAGGGATACCTGGGAGAGTGCTGAGAGTGTTGGCCCAGGTAAAGGACTTGGGACAGGAGAAGGGAGGGACAAGAAGGTGTAAACCTAGTTGATTTCCAGAACGAAGAACCATCTACATACATTGGCTACTTATATAGGCTAATAAGTGAGATGTGAAACAGAGTGGTTCAAGGAATGGAGAACAATAAGGTATGAAGAATCATGTGGAGGTATTGTCCACAATGATCAGGAATAGAACAAGGAATGTAGACAACAATAGAACAATGAAGCATGACCAAGAACAAAAGAGTGAGTGAGAATAGAACAATAGAGAGTGGCTGAACATAAAACAATAGGGCCACTGCCAAGTGGCAACAAAGAGTGAATGTCCTGAGGGTAAATAGGCAAGGGAAAGGACAGGGAATAATGAAGAATAAGAGGGTGGGATAGGGATAATGAACCAAATGATGAGCTGAATGTACCGAGCCGAGGCCACACACTGGTGAGGGATAATATGGGTAAGGGTCGGTTGGTCGGTACTGCCGAGTAAATCAGAGCATGGTATCATGGGCTTTACAGGAGGAGAGGTTGTAGGGGAGTCTTACTGATGCATTAACGTCCTTCCTGCTGGTGGATCATGGGCTTGATTCCTCTATTCTGGAGGACATGGATCGGTTGCTTGTCCATTTAGGTCGTGGGTTGGGTGGTTCCGATGGGCATTTGGGTTCGGCGCAGGCCATGGAGGGTTTGGGTGATCCAAACGAAGGTGTTGATTAGTTGTTTGTATGATTGGTGTCATGAAATTTTATGGTTTGGTGGTGTCTTCTGGGTGATGTAAGGATCCTTGAATAATTGTCATTTCCTGGATGTTTTCCTTTTCCTTCTCTCTCTTCTCTCTCTCTCTTTTTTTTTTTTTTTTTTTTTTGAGTAGATGTCCTATGGCCGCCTGATTTCCATGGCTGGGGTCATAGTGGTTGTGGGGTCGTGGGGATCATATCGTTCATTCTTCTGGATTGTCACCTGGACAGAGGTAGTGTCGTCGGGATTCAGGGAATGTCCTGCAAGGCTCAAGTATCGGTTGAAATTGTTGATTAGTTTTAGCTTCGTATTAATACTCTAACAAGAAAGGGTCTAGTTCTAGAGAATCTACATGGTACCATTAGTCTAAGGGACAGTACGGAGTTCCGCGAAAGGTCAGGGTTCTTCCTGAGTGGAGTTTTCGGAGGGTCATATTTGAGTGCTGAGTGAAGACTGCTGGCTCCATATTGCCAAGAATCAGTTAGGATAATCTAAACGAGTAGTACTCAATACCCTGTCGATCAACGGATCGTAGTGGGTGAGCGTGGTCCTTGCAACTAAAATTCTGACAAGGTTTGGGGGGGTTGGATTCGGAGGGTCGGAGTTCAGAGGGTTGGAGTGTTTCTGTAGAGGGGTCAAAATCTTTCAACGATTGGTCACAGGGGGTCATATTCCTGAAAAGTTTGGATGCATTGTTTTGTTTTATGTCCGTAGGCATAGTTGGTGTTCAATGCGAACAACTGGTGCTGGAGTCGGGGGCCTAACTTCTTATTCCTCGGTTTCCAAAGTGTCCGACGTCTCAGACTCTTCTTCAACCTCTTCCATCATGGAGGCTGCATGCCCTTTGGTGACCGTGGTGGTGGATCTTGGGCATTCCTTGGCTGGGTGGCCCGATCTGCCGCAGAAGAGGCAGAGGTTTTGTTCAAAGTGGCGTTGCCATTCTTGCGGTGTAAGTTTTTCGTCTTTTCCGATTTTGGACGAAAGATCTGTGGTAGTCCTGCTGCCACTGGATGGGGTCGTGGGTTGGCCTACATTGGCTATCTTATTGCCCATGTTAGGGGCCAAATACGTGGTCACGGGGGTCCTCCCTCTGTCGTAGGGGTGGTCGAAGTTCCGGGTGGAGGGGGGCTCTCTGGTGATTTCCGATCGTCGCTCCCAGTAGCGGGCATCGATGGATTAGGACAGGAGATGGAGTTGGAGCAGGGAATGGGGCTTTCCTACTCTAAAGATCTCGTCCTTGATTCTGCCAGGGAGTCTGTTGTAGAACTGGCAACGAAGTGCAGCATTGCCCTAGTGGACGCGGGTGGCTAGTCGATTGAATTTGACTACATATTTCGTGATATGCTGATTATCGCACATGCGGAGGGTCTCGAGGTCTGCTTTGGCCTCTCCTTCTGGGTCGTGGGGGCCGAAGTTGGTTTTGAGTTCATTCACGAACTCCTCATAGTCATGGAGCCAGTCTGGCTCATCGGGGGCAGAAAGGGCTGGTTCGAACCAGTCCAGGGTGGTACCGGTCAGGTATGACAGTACATAGGTTACCTTGGCGCTCTCGGTGTCGAAGGCGTCAGGGTGGTCATGGAAGTTCAGCCTACATTGCACTAGAAAGGCTTGTAGTTTTCTCGAATCGGATCCGTTGAAGGTATCCAGATCTGTCAAGCCCGCAACACCGATTACCGACTCACTCGGGAATACCGACCAACCGGCCCTCACCTGCATTATCTTGCACCACCGCGCGGCCTCGGCTCAGTACGTCCGGTACATCGTATGGACCACTCCCCTCGTACACCCCCTTCCATTGTTCCTTCACCCCCTATCCACTCCTTTACCCGTTTCCTCTGAACAACATGACGGCCACTCATTGTCTTGGCCATTGCCATTGTTTTATCTTAGGCCGTCCCCTATTGTTCTATTCCCGCCCACCATTTCATTATCTTATTTTCAACCATACTCTATTATCCTAATACCACTTACATTCCTTATTCTATTTCTGATCACTGTGGACAATGTCTCCATGTGGTTGCCTCATACCTTATTGTTTCCATTCCTTACGCCACCCTGTTCCACATCTTGCTTCTTAACTATAAAAGTAGCGGGATGTATGTAGATAGTTCTTCACTCAGAATATCAATTGATTCGCACCCCTTTGTCCGCTCTCTATTTCTAAAGTCCTTCGCTTGAGCCGACACCCTCGGCATCCCTCAAGGTTCCTCTCGCTATCCAAATTAGTGGCACACACGGAACAGCAGGGCGCAACGCAAGAGCACATTGAAGCCTAGCCACCCCGTAACGGTTTGCAGGACTTGACCGATATCTCGGCATCACCGAATCTTGACAAGATCCCATACCTTGGTGGCATGGGGAGCTGATCTTCTGGGGCTGGCTAAGTTACTTGCCAGCATAATGAGGGCCTGAGTGAGATCGGGCACAATGTTGGGTCCTAAGGGCCCCTCCCAGGTGTGCAGGAGGTGGCGGTGCTGCGGCAGGTGGTGTGACATGGGGTTGGGTGATGGGGGGTGGTGCAGCGAACGGGGGTACGGCAGGTGGTGCAACGAGTGGTGGTGCCACAGGCAGTGATGCCATGGGCAGTGGTGCCATGGGCAGAGGTGCGAAAGGTGGTGGTATGTAGGGGGGCGCCGATGAGTCTGACAGTGCTGCTGTGGATGGTCCTGAACTGGACCACATATCCAATGGCGATGATTGTTGAATTGCTGGGGGGTGGTTCACGAGGAACAGGTTGGTCAAATTTGAATGCAGATGTTGGTCTGCGTCCAAAAATCCGGAGTTGGAGGAAGGCTCTGGGGGATGAGCTGGGGTCTGAGGCATCTGAAAACTTGGTCCAGGGATGGGCAGCTCTCAGGGGATGGATGCATGGCGGGCAGATGCCTGAGTGATTGTCTGCATGGCTTGTGAATGTGTGATAGGTCTCATGCTTAATGACGATCAGGAGTGTGAGTATGAATATACTGTTAAATCCACATGTCGGTGCTTAGCTAGAGACTTCCAGAAGGGTTTTCGGAGGGTTCCGAAAGGGTTCCGAAGGGAGAGTTTGCATTCCGAGGGTGGGGGTGAGGGTCGGGATCGGGTTCAGAATCGGAGCAGACGGAAGTCAGAATGCCGGGGGTCTGGGGACTGTTCACAGTATAGGGTGGTACGAGTGGTTTGAGGTCGCAGGGACTTGGCTTCAACTTATGTGTTACGCCCTCCTCGATTGTCTGTCCCTAATTTCGGAGAGTCGGGAAGTTTACTGGAAACTAATCGGAAACTATGATGCAAAATTAAGTCAATATTCATACTGGCGAATAGTCCAGTCAACTGGTGGCTTATATACATGTATCTAGTTCTTGTACTATCTTTTACCGAGTAAAGACAAGGGGGGAAGAGAGTACAAGGGGCAATATAAAACGAAGAACAAGGAGTGAGGTACACGATGATCCTGTGCATTGTCTATCAAAGGAATGGAACCTTGACTTCGGAGTCTTCGGAGGTTCGGAATCACAGAACCTTGGAATGTATGTCAGACATCCGGAAATCGGTTATTCAGGCTCTGGGCGATCGGAAAGGTCCCGGAAATGGTGCAGGTGGTTGTGGGGTTTAATGAGGGTTTGTTTGGTGGCATGGGCCATAACACCAAACCCAATTGGCCCTGGGCCTCTTCCTAGATGGCCCCTCCTGCTTATCCCCCATGGCCTCATCCAAATTATTGATTACCTCCCTACTCCTTTTCACTTGGCTGGCTATGATGTTGCACCTCACTTTTCTGGAGTTGCACACAGTGCAAGCTCTGCTGGTGACAAGAACAATGCAGTTGTCAGGAGGACAACTGCATGCCTCTGTCAAGTCCATGATACCGAGCTCCAGTTCACTCAGTAATACTGACCAACCAACCCTCACCCATATCATCCCTCACTATCACATGGTCTCGGCTTGGCACATCTGTTACATTATCTGGACCACTCCTCTCATCCCATCCCCTCTATCCTCTACTATTCTCTCATTCCCTGTCCATTCCTTTACCCATTTTCCTTGGGACACTTATTATTCCTTCATTATTCGGTCATGGCCCTATTGTTTTGTCTTCGGCCATTTTCCATTGTTCTATTCTCATCCACTCTCTCATTATCTTATTCTCAGCCATATCTTATTATTCTATTCTCACCTACATTCTTTATTCTATTCTTGATCACTGTGGACAATGCCTCCACATGATTTTTCATACCTTATTGTTCTCCATTCCTTATGCCACCCTGTTCCACATCTTGCTTCTTAACCTATATAAGTAGTGGATATATGTAGATAGTTCCTCACTCTGAATATCAACTTGGTTTGCATCCCCTTGTCCACCTTTCTCCTGTCTAAAGTCCTTCACTCAGGCTGACACTCTCAGCATCTTCCTGGGTCTCTCTTCTGTCCAAATCAGTGGCACACACAGAACAGCAGGGCACAACACACAAGCACGTTGAAGCCTAGCCACCTTGAATGGTCTGCAGGACTTGACCGACTCCTCGGCTTTACCCAGTCATAACAGCCCCACATAGTAGGTGTTTTGGCCCACCCAAAGGCTCAGCTGTTTTCAACTTGTAAAAAAATCATCATTTAAAAAGTTAAATAAAGTCAAGGTCACTGTCAGGCACCAAGAATGCCAACAATGCATGGGCTGAGTACTATTGCAATAGTACCAACTTCATAATGCTGGTGGAATTGGCCAAGTCATTGGGGTGGCTTGGCTTCAATGTACTCATTCATTGTGCCCTACTTTCCATGCATGCCACTGACTTCAGACAGAAGAAGAACTTGGGAGAGTGCCAAGAGTGTTGGCCTGAGTAATGAACTTTCAGACAGGAGGAGGGAAGATAAGAAGGCATAAGCCAAGTCAATATTCAGAATAGGGAATTATCTACATCCATGTTCTACTTATATAGATTAAGAACTGAGATGTGGAATCAGGGTAGTGTAAGACAAGGAGAAAAGAATAAGGTATGGAGAGCATGTGGAAGTATTGTCCACAATGCTTAAGAATAGAAAAAAGAATATAAACAAAAATAGAACAATGAGATATGGCCAGACATAAGATAATAAGAGTGTGAACAAGAGTAGGACAATAGAAAAGTGACCGAGGATAAAACAATAGCAAATATCCCAAGGTAAAATGGGCTGAGAATAAAAGAATAAACAGATAGGGAATAATAGAAAATGAATGAAGGAGGAGTGGATGAAGAATGGAATGGGAGGTGTGAATGATGAATGTGCCAAGCTGAGACCAACATACTAAGTGACTTGTATATGACTTGGTCACCTGCACATGGAATTAGACTGATCGTTCAGTCAGCACTACCAAGTGAACCAAGGCTTGGTACATGTATGTCAAGTACATGTACCAAGACCCATTAATCTGGCAGTGTCGACCAAGCAGTCATCATATGTCCACATCCAAGTGTCCACACCACATGCACATCACTTGGTATGCCAGTCTCAGCTTGGCACATCCACCATCTACACTCCTTGCCAATCACCCCTCATGCTCTACCTCACTCACCATCCATTAATACCACACCATTTGCTCTATAATCCTCAACCCACCTTACCTCAGGACTTCCTGTCCTTATATTATCCTCAGCCATGGCCCCATTGTTTTATATCCTGGCACTCTCTATTGTCCTATCCCTCGCCGCATTCCTATTATTCTATCTTTTATTTTTCTATTCCGTTTGCATTCCTTCATTCTGTCAAGCCCGCAACACCGAGTACCGACTTATTCGGGAATACCGACCAACTGGCCCTCACCCGCATTATCTCGCACCACCGCGCGACCTCGACTCGGTACATCCGGTACATCGTATGGACCACTCCCCTCGTACACCCCCTTCCATTATTCCTTCAACCCCCTATCCACTCCTTTACCCGTTTCCTCCAAACAACATGATGGCCACTCATTGTCTTGGCCTTTGCCATTGTTTTATCTTAGGCCGCCCTCTATTGTTCTATTCCCACCCACCATTTCATTATCTTATTCTCAGCCATACTCTATTATTCTAATACCGCCTACATTCCTTATTCTATTTCTGACCACTGTGGACAATGCCTCCATGTGGTTGCCTCATACCTTATTGTTTCCATTCCTTATGCCACCCTGTTCCACATCTTGCTTCTTAACTATAAAAGTAGCGGGATGTATGTAGATAGTTCTTCACTCAGAATATCGATTGATTCGCACCCCTTTTGTCCGCTCTCTATTCCTAAAGTCCTTCGCTCGAGCCGACGCCCTCGGCATCCCTCAAGGTTCCTCTCGCTATCCAAATTAGTGGCACACACGGAACAGCAGGGCGCAACGCAAGAGCACATTGAAGCCTAGCCACCCCGTAACGGTTTGCAGGACTTAACCGATACCTCGGCGTCACCGAATCTTGACACATTCTAATTTTACTCGCTGTCGACAATACTCCCACATGTTCTGCATACCTTATTGTTCCACATTCCTTATTCCACAGTATGCCTAGAAGACTTGAGGCAGTAATTAAGGCCAAGGGGGGCAATACCAAGTACTAGAATTGCAACTTACTATTTCTCTGATACCCTCTGTTATGGCCCATGCCACCAATAAACTCACATTAAACCCCACAACCACCTGCACTGTTTCTGGGACCTTTCCAATCACTCAAAGCCTAAATAACTGCTTTCCAAATCCCGATGTATCAATCTGAGGTTTCGCATTTCCAAACCTCTGAAGATTCCAAAGCCAAGGTTCCGCTCCTTTGATAAATGATGTACAGGATCATCACGTACCTCACTCTCTTGTTTGTTGTTCTATATTGCCCCTTGTATTCTCTTCCCCCCCTTGTCTTTACTCAGCAAATGTCATGACCACACACTGTGCTCTGACTTACTTGGCAGTACTGACCGACCAACCGTTACTCATATCATCCCATGGTGCAGGGTTTTGGTTCAGTATACCTGGTTCATCACTGTCAAGTCCACATACTGAGACCCATCCGCCGGCAGTGCTGACCAAGCAATCATCCTATATCCATGACCAAGTGCCCACATCGCATGCATAACACTTGGTGCGCCGGTCCCGGCTCAGCACATCTACCATTCACACTCCTCGGTCCGTTTCACCTCAGGACTTCCTGTCCTTGTATTATCCTTGGACACGACCCCACTGTTTTATACTCAGCCACTCCCCATTGTCCCATCTTGAGTCACGATCCTATTATCTTGTCTTTTATTGTTCTATCCCCGCTTTGCATTCCTTATTCTAATTTTGTTCATTGTGGACAATGACCACATGCTCTGCATATCTTGTTGTCCCACATTCCTTATTCCACATGTCACTTCTTAACCTATATAAGTAGGACATGGATGTACATACTTCCTCATTCTGGGTATCAACTAGGCTTAGGCCCTTCTACCTTCTTCTCTTCTGTTAAGTCCTCGACTTGGGCTGGCATCCTTAGCATCCCCCCAAGTACCTGTCTGTTACAAATACAGTGGCACACATGGCAAGTAGGGTGCAATGCACGAGTACGTTGAAGCCAACGCCACTACTCTTGGCCTGCAGGACTTGGCCATAGTCCATCCGACCTTTTGCCAACACCCCTCGGCAGTACCAAAGTCCGTCAGTAACCGACGCTTGACAATCACCTGGTTCATTATCCTTTCCCCAACCCCCTATTCTTTATCATCCCTACACTCCCTGTCCTTCCCCTCACTTGCTTACCCTTGGGACATTCACTATTCTTTGCCACTTACCTACAGCCCTATTGTTTTATTCTCAGCCATTCCTTATTGTTCTATTCTTTCCCACAATCTCACCTGCTTATACTTCATTGTCTTACCCTCACATTATTCTATTCAAATCACTGTGGACAATACCTCCACATGGTCTTCATACCTTATTCTTTTTTCCATGTCTTATGCCACCCTTATTCCACATTCCGCCTCTCAGCCTATATAAGTAGTAGATGCATGTACATAGTTCCTCAGTCTGAGTATCAACTAGGTTTACGCCTCTCTACTCTCCTCCTTCTGTTCAGAAGTCCTTACTCGGGCCGACACCCTCAGCATCTGCCCGAGTATCTTTTCTGTTACAAGTTAGTGGCACACACAGGAGGCAGGGTGCAACGCATGAGTACGTTGAAGCCAAGCCACCCCAACTGGCCTGCAGGATTTGGCCAGTCCTGACAGCACCATCGGCAGTACCGAGACCTGACAGCAAAAGATAGTACAAGACTAGATACATGTATATAAGTCACCAGTCGACTGGACTATTCACCAGTACAAATATCAACTTAATTCTGCACCGTAGTTTCCGATTCAGTTCTGGTAAACTTCCCGACTTTCTGAAATTAGGGACAGATGATCAAGGAGGGCACAACACATAAGTTGAAGCCAAGTCCATGCGATCTCAAACCACTTGTACCACCCTATACCGTGAACAGTCCTAAGACCCCCCGGTGCTTCCCGTCTTTCTGTCACCATTCTGATTCCGATCGTGAACCTGTGACCTTTAGTCCCTCTGCCTCTGGAGTATGAACCCCCCTTTGGAAATCATTCAGAATCCTCTGGAAACCCTTCCGGAAGCCTCTAGCTAAGTGCCGACACGTGGATTTAACACCCTCTCACAAAACTGAGTCAATGAGCCCTTGATTTGAATTGCCCATATCTTCATCACCCCTGACCGTAATTATATAATTTTTCAATGGTTGCATAGCCCTGATCAGATTCTTTCTTTGATGCACCAACACCTTTTTCATATATGTTTTACATTCAAAGCTATTAAATGAATAGTCCAAAAGCACCAAACATTGACTCAGTTTTGTGAGTCACTGTACATGCATTTCTTATGCTAACCTTTTGCATACTAAGGCCATTCATCCCTATTTCATTGACTATAAAGGTAGCAAAATTTCATTTATGTATTCTTTGTTCAAAAGATCAATTAAGACTTGTATCTCTTTTCTTGTCCTTCATCCACATCTGGCACTGATGTTCTTGGTAGTCTCCCAAATACCCTTCCAAAATCCAGTGGCCTCATGGAGAGAGAGTGCAATGCAAGAGTATGTTGAAGCCAGCCATGTCTGTTCAGCTCTTTAGACCAAACCAAACTGCATCTGTATTGTGTTCAAGGTGCTATTACACTAGTGCTCAGATCATACAATATTGGCACCTTCAGTGCTTAACAAGATTTATTAGCAAATCAATGCTAATATATTGAAGTAAAGTGGTGGTACAATAGAAGGCTTTGGTGCTTTTGTGCTTTAGTCTTTTTATACTATTTTTAGTGTTTATCTATCAACCACCAAGGAATCCCCTGACTTACTTCAAAAGACTGGGTAAACTCCTTATGCAATGATGTAAAGGAAAAAATATACTAACGATGATGTTAACTATGATGCATTGTGACAAAAGTCACACACAAGTAACAAGAATATGCATGGGAGTAGTAACAGAAAAATGAAGAAAATAAAGAAAATAAGCAAATAAATTACATACAAGTTTCTAACAGTTTGGGGTATAGTGATGGGTATAGGTTGTTGGAGTGGCGATGACCGGGGCAGGACAATGCAAACCGTGTCACCCCACGTCACTCCATTGTGACACAAAGATTCCATTATTATCCCGAAATATATTGTGCTGTGAAATATTTTCTTATTGTTTTTACTTTTCTTTTGTTCTCAAATGATTATAAAAGGAGGAGAAATTGTATAGTCGCAATATAATCTTACAGGTTATGGGCCCCGTATCCCACATCCAGACCTTTGCTCCTTTTTTGACCATGACCACTACGGCTCTGACTACCACCGACCTTCTCCCCTCCTCTGTTCCCAAACTCATGACGAGCAGCCTTAATTGGACAGCGTTCTCGATGTGCTTCCAGGACGCTGTTGAAGAAAAAGGGTTGTGGGGGTATTTTGATGGCACAATTACCCAACCTGTGGTCAGCAAACCACCAGCTGCTGGTGAGGAAGATGCCTTTGCAAAATGGGTCAAGGAGGACCGTACCGCTAAAGCACTTCTCACTCACCGAATCCCCGACTCCACCCTCATATGCATCCATAGCAAACCGTCCTTGAAAGACCGATGGGACCTTATCGTGAAGGAATACTCGTCAAAAGGTGCTTTTGCTCAAGCAGACCTGTGTACCCAGTTTATGGACTCTAGGTGCCTGGATAAAGGGAATGTTTGCAAATTCCTTGATTGACTTCGTATCAAAAGAGAAGAGTTAGCCACTTTTGGTGTAGACATTGAAGTAAAAGATTACCAGTCTACCATCATTAAGTCTCTTCAACCTCACCTCTCTGCCTTCATATTGAACCTGCTGGCCAGCACCAGGTTGTATAGCACCACAAAGACGATCGACCCGGACAAACTCATCACCTTTATCTCTGAAGAGTATGAACGCCATGCAGCCCAGAGATCCCGTTATTCCGGTTATACAAATGATAAAGCCAACAATAAAGATAGCTATGTTTGCATCAGTCAATACAAGAGGAAAGAGGTCAGAGCACAAACTGAAAGGAGCTTGCTGGAACTGTGGCAACAAAGGGCACTATAGGAATAAGTGTCCTAAACCTGCCCATATCACAGGAGATAAGAAAAACGACTCACACATGAAGAGCAGCACCTCCAATGCTGCTGTCGAATCCGATCTCAAAATAGAAAGTGCCTTTTTGGCTGACGAGCTTTTTGAGTCTGACTCAGAGCTCCCAGAACTGGTATCAGTCTCAGACTCAGACTCTGATATTGAGGTCATAGAGAACAGCAAGGAAGACTGGTTCTCTGAGATCACCGATGACCCCAACAGTGAAAATGAGATGGAAAAGTCACCTGTAACTGATGAAAGCGACACATTCTCACTTATCAGTGATGACTCAAACCTCACTGGCATCAATCTGGAAGATACTCATGCTGTTTGTGTTGAAATTGACAAATCGACTGCAAACTCACCTTGTGTCGAAGTTTATGACTCAGGGTGTACAAGGCATATTACACCCTATTGCGATGAAGTCAGAAACTTTGTCGAACTTCCTCCTAGGTCATTCCAGGCTGCAAACAGACAGAGTTTTAATGCAGTGGGAACTGGAGAAATGGTTATCGTCGTACCAAATGGTGTCGACATCTCCAAACTGAAGCTCTCAGATGTTTTATACTCACCTGATATGGGTTACACGCTTGTGTCAGTTGGATGACTCAATGATGCTGGTTTTGCTGTGACATTTGCAGATGGCAAGTGTGTTATATGCAGGCAAAGTGGAGAGCAAGTTGGCTCAATCCACAAATCCAGGTGAGGCTTATATTGAGTCACTCATGAATGCGATATGGCAAATTCTGCAGCAGAGACACTCACTTTGGAACAACTCCACCATCGCCTAGGTCACATTTCACCTGAAGCAGCCAAAAGACTAGTCACTAGTGGTTTTGTAATGGGGATCAAGTTAGATGGGTCACCTTCTATGGACCCCTTCTTTTGCAAATCCTGTGTATATGCAAAAGCAACTCGCAAGTCTGTCCCCAAGATGCAAGAAGGCAAACATGCCTCCAACTTTGGTGACAAAGTACATAGTGACCTGTGGGGACCAGCCCCAGTTGTGACGAAAGCTGGAAAGCATTATTATATCACTTTCACAGATGATATGACACGGTTAACTCACCTATACCTTCTGCCCACCAAAGATGAGGCCCTTGCTGCCTACAAAGAATATTGCTCCTGGTATGAGACTCAGCTCAATGCGAGTATCAAGACTCTACATTCAGACCGAGGTAGAGAGTACCTAGGGAAGAACTTTGAGCTTTATCTCAAGTCAAAGGGGACAGCGCAAAAACTTACCATACATGACACTCCTCAGCACAACGGTGTAGCTGAGCGATGCAACCGAACGATTGTAGAGTGCATATGAGCGCTCTTGCATGCGAGCAGTCTTCCAAGATTTCTGTGGGGGGAAGCTGCTCATCATGTAGTCTGGTTGATGAACAGGACACTCACCAGGGCTGTCCAAGATAAAACACCTTATGAAGCTGCGCTTGAAAAGAAACCCGACTTATGGGACATGCCCGAATGGGGAGAGAAAGTCTGGGTCCATACAGAAAGTAGAGACAAGCTGGGTGGATGCGTAACTGAGGGGCATTGGTTAGGCATCGATGAATGCAGCAAGGGTTGTTGAGTTTACTGGCCTGACAAGCAAACAGTTACCGTGGAACGCAATATCTACTTTGACCTGTCAGCTTCTCGTATTGAGGGGGAGGAATGGCAAGTAGTCGAAATGAAAACTGACCCACCAATACCCAAACCAACTGTCACCGCTGCACCTCTTATCCCTGAAATGAATCCAATCAATCCTGAGAGTGAAATACCTGCAAAACAAATATGCAAACCCAGTCAGCGCATCCGGGACATTCTAGAAGGTCACGGCACCTCAACTCACCTACTATCCGACCCTGCTATCGCAACTGGAATCCAATTGCCCACCATCACAGAGAAAGCTACTCAAGTTCTGGAGGGAGAGGGATTAGCTGATTGGATGATGCTGATAGAAGATGCAAATGAGTACTTACTAGTGGCTGAAACAAGCGAGGTCAAGGCTATAGAGCCCCGATCATTGGCAGAAGCAAGACGCCATCCAGACTGGGAGCTATGGGAGAGTGCTATACATGAAGAATTAGCTGTACTAAAGGAGGCTGATTGGGAACTCACCGATCCACCCAAAAATGTGAACATTGTTGGCTCAGAGTGGGTTTTTCATGCCAAAAAGGATGCTGCTGGCAACGTTGTCCGCTATAAGGCCTGCCTTGTTGCACAGGGTTTCTCCCAGGTGCCCAGTATGGACTATTTTGACATGTTTGCCCCTGTCGCAAAACTAGCTTCTATCAGAACTGTGCTTGCCCTGGCTGCTGCAAAAGACATGGAACTACATCAGATAGACATAAAGGGTGCATACCTAAACGGAGAACTTACCAGTGGTGAAACGATATACATGGCTCAGCCACCTGGCTACCATGCTCCAAATTCCTCTGGAAAGGTGTGCCATCTGATAAAAATGCTATATGGGTTAAAACAGTCAGGAAGGCGTTGGTACCAAAAGCTAGTCAAAATAATGACTTACCACCTTCAGTTTGCAAGGTGCGATGTTGACCAAGCAGTGTTCTTCCAGCGCAACAGTCATGGCCTCGCAATTGTACTGGTCCACGTGGATGACTGCACTATTGCAGCAACAACAGTCTGGTTGGTCGAAGACTTCAAGGCGCAGATTTCCAAACACGTAGCAATCACTAACCTGGGCGAGCTGCACTGGTTATTAGGAATTGAAGTAAGAAGAAACCGTGATCAACATACCATCCACCTTTCTCAAGAATCTTACATTGTTTCAATCCTTCGATGCTTCAACTTGGACAAATTGAAACCTACATCGACCCCCATGCAACCTGGATTACTACTCTCCATGTCACAGACCCCGAAAATGACCACCAAGTGGGCCCAAATGCGTGACATGCCATATTGAGAGGCCATCGGATCATCGATGTACGCCGCTTTAGCAACACAACCAGATATCACATATGCCATCCAGACATTGTCCCGGTACTCAACGAAGTTCAGACCAGCACATTGGGAGGCTGTAAAAAGAGTGTTTCGTTACTTAAATGGCACAAAGAAGCTATGGCTGACTTATGAATGAGCCAAAATGGAACTAACGGGCTATGCTGACACAGATGGTAGCATGGCCGAAGACCGACACGTGATATCTGGATATACCTTTATGATTAACGGCAGCGCTGTGTCCTGGAGTGCAAAACATCAGAATATAGTTTCACTCTCTACAACAGAGAGTGAATACATAGCTGCTGCTCACACTGTGAAGGAGGCCCTTTGGCTCTGATCCCTCATCCAACTAGTTTTTGATGTACAACTGTCGCCTACAACAATGTTCGAGGATAATCAATCGGCCATCATGCTTGCAAAAGAGCATCAGTACCACACGTGAACTAAACATATCGACATATGTTACCATTTCATCCATTGGATCGTCGAAAAGGGAGCCGTTTGCCTGGTTTACTGTCCTACCAAGGATATGGTCATGGATACCTTTACCAAAGCCCTCCCTTCAGCGAAAGTTAAGCATTTCGCCGTTGAGCTAGGGCTGACCATGGTTTGAGAGGGAGTGTTGGAGTGGCAATGACCGGGGCAGGACAATGCAAATGTTATGGCCCATGCCACCAAACAAACCCTCATTAAACACCACAACCACCCACATCATTTCCGAGACCTTTCCGACCAACAAAGCCTGGATAACCGATTCCCGGATGTCCGACATACATTCCAAGGATCCGCGATCCCGAACCTCCAAAGACTCCAAAGTCAAGGTTCCATTACCTTGATAACCAATGTGCAGGACCATCGCGTACCTCACTCCCTTGTTTTCTCTCTTATATTGACCCCTTGTACTCTCCTTCCCCTTGTTTTATGACCGGCAAAGATAGTACAAGGATAGTTGCATGTATATAGTCTTCCAGTCGACTGGACCATTCGCCAGTACGAATATTGACTTAATTTGCGTCGTAGTTTCCGATTAGTTTCCGGTAAACTTCCCACCCCTCCGAAATTAGGGACAGACGATCGAGGAGGGCGCAATACATAAGTTGAAGCCAAGCCCCTGCGACCCTGAACCACTCGTACCACCCTATACCAAACAGCCCCCAGACTCCCGGTGTTCCGACTTCTGATTCTGATTCCGATTCCGATTCCGATCCGATCCAAACCCTTTCTGCCTTCAGAATATGAACCCTCCCCTTGGAACCCTAACAGGAACCCCCTGACCCCTTCCGGAAGTCTCCAGCCGAGTGCCAGCATGCAGATTTAACAGTATATTCGTACTCACACTCCTGATCGTCATTAAGCATGAGACCCATCACATGTTCACAAGCCATGCAGACAATCACTCAGGTGTCTGCCCACCGTGCATCTGTCCCCCAAGAACTGCCCACCCCCGGACCAAGTTTCCAGATGCCTCAGACCCCAGCTCACCCCCTGAGCCTTCCTCCAACTCTGGACTCTCAGACGCAGATCAACACCTGCATTCAAACTTGACCAACCCATTCCTCGTGAACCACCCCCCAGCGACTCAACAATCATTGCCATTGGAGATGCAGTCTAGCTCAGGACCATCCACAGCAGTGCTGTCAGACTCGTTGGCGCCCCCCTACGCACCACCACCCATTGCACCACCCGCCGTACCCCCGTTCGCTGCACCACCCCCCGTCGCCCAACCCCATGTCACACCACCCACCACAGCACCACCACCTCCTGTACAACCAGGAGGGGCCCCCGCCTTAGGACCCAACATCGTGCCCGATCTCACTCAGGCCCTCGTTATGCTGGCAAGTAACTTAGCCAGCCCCAGAGGATCAGCTCCCCGCACCACCAAGGTTCGGGATCTGGATACCTTTGACAGATCTGATTCAAGAAAATTACAAGCCTTCCTAGTGCAATGTAAACTGAACTTCTGTGACCACCCTGATGCCTTTGACACCGAGAGTGCCAAGGTAACCTACGTACTGTCATACCTGACCGGTACCACCCTGGACTGGTTCGAACCAGCCCTCTCCGCCCCCGACGAGCCAGACTGGCTCCATGACTATGAGGAGTTCGTGAATGAACTCAAAACCAACTTCAGCCCCTACGACCCAGAAGGAGAGGCTGAAGCAGACCTTGAGACCCTCCGCATGCACGATAATCAGCGCATCACGAAATATGTAGTTGAATTCAATCGACTAGCCACCCACGTCCACTGGGGCGACGCCGCACTTCGTCGCCAGTTCTACAATGGACTCCCCAGCAGAATCAAGGACGAGATCTCTAGAATAGGAAAACCCCATTCCTTGCTTCAACTAGGTCTCCTGTCCCAATCCATCGATGCCTGCTACTGGGAGCGACGATCAGAAATTGCCAGAGAACCTCCCTCCACCCGGAACTTTGACTGCCCTTACGACAGAGGGAGGACCCCTGTGACCACATATTCGGCCCCTAACACGGGCAATAAGACAGCCAACGTAGGCCAACCCATGACCCCATCCAGTGGCAGCAGGACTACCATGGATCTCTCGTCCAGATTAGGGAAAGACGGAAAACTTACACCACAAGAACGGCAACGCCGCTTCGAACAAAACCTCTGCCTCTTCTGTGGCAGATCGGGCCACCCAGCCAAGGAATGCCCAAGATCCACCACCACAGTCACCAAGGGGCGAGCAGCCTCCATGATGGAAGAGGTTGAAGAAGAGTCTGAGACATCGGACACTTTGGAAACCGAGGAATAAGAAGTTAGGCCCCCGACTCCAGCACCAGTTGTTTGCGTTGAACACCAACTATGCTTCTGGACGTAAAACAAAACAACGCATCCAGCCTTTCAGGAATATGACCTCCTGTGACCAATCGTTGAAAGAGATTTTGACCCCTAGGCAGAAACACTCCGACCATCCGAACTCCAAAATCCGACCCTCCCGAACACCTGTGACCATCCATCAATAAGTTTCGACCGTGACCCTCTGAATATCCGTCAGATTTTAGTTACCGGACACCACACGCTCACCCACCATGATCCAATGATTGATAGGGTATTGAGTACTACTTTGTTTAGCCTACGTCCGAACTGATTCTTGGCAATATGGAGCCAGCAGTCTTCACTCAGTGCTCAATATGACCCTCCAAAAACCCCACTCAGGAAGAACCTTGATCCTCGCGAAACTCCATACCATCCCTTAGACTAACGGTACCATGAAGACTCTCTAGAACCAAACCCCTTCTTGTTAGAGTATTACTACGAGTTAAACTAATCAACATGTGAATTGGGACTTGAGCCTTGCAGGACATTCCCCGATCCCCGACGACACTACCTCCATCCAGGTGACAATCCAAAAGAGTGAACAACATGATCCCTATGACCCCACGACCACTACGACCCCAGTCCATGGAATCCAGGCAGCCATAGGACATCCACCCCCCCCAAAAAAAAAAAGAGAGAGGAGAGAGAAAAGGAATAGGAAAATGTCTGAGAAATGACAATTATTCAAGGATCCTTACGCCGCCCAGAAGACACTGCTAAACCGTAAAAATTCATGATGCCAATCATACAAACAACTAATCAACACATTCTTTTGAATCACCCGAACCCTCCACGGCCTGCACCGAACCCAAATGCCTGTCGGAACCACCCGACCCACAACTTGAATGGATAAGCAACCATTCCACGTCCTCCAGAAAAGAAGAATCAAGCCCATGATCCACCGGCAGGAAGGATGATAATGCGTCGGTAAAACTCCCCCGCAACCTCTCCCCCTCTATGCCAGGCCCGGCGGCTGTCAGATTGGACATACAACATTGATAGTACTCGTAGTAGTCCAAGAGTTGGCGCAGGTCCTCCCGGTACTTGTCCACATGGAATAGATACATGGCAATACGTCCAAGTACCTCCAGACCATTAGTTTCCACCCCTGACTCGCCAGAGGCTTCACCCAGCTCCGAATCCCGATAAGGAACAGCCCCGGACGGTGATGACCTCTTATAATGGCTCGCTACGGGAATCAGGAAAAGAGAAAATTCGGACAAACACCACTCACTGTAAAGATCACGGACCCTAATGGTACGGGCACAGAGAAGGGTCAAATCCTTGTCAAGGGTGTATAACAGACACTCCCCACTTGCCTCCGAACCATAGAAAAGGATACAAAGAGGATCCCCGAAAATTTCCAAAGACTGCGGATCCATGCTCCCCATCGAGGAAAGGCCTCTCCTAGTTTCTGTGAACACCCCTTTTTATAAGCAGGCGACCACCAGTGCTTATCAATCAGAAAATCCCAGGGAACCGCCAGAAAACCCCCGCAGTAATGTCCACCTTAATTACCGCCCCAATTAAAGCTTAGGACCTCGAGGGCTCGGTCCTAGTGGAGGGATACTGTTATGGCCCATGTTGCCAAACAAACCCTCATTAAACACCACAACCACCCACATCATTTCCGAGACCTTTCCAACCAACAAAGCCTGGATAACCGATTCCCGGATGTCCGACATACATTCCAAGGATCCGTGATCCCGAACCTCCGAAGACTCCAAAGTCAAGGTTCTGTTACCTTGATAACCAATGTGCAGGACCATCGTGTACCTCACTCCCTTGTTTTCTCTCTTATATTGACCCCTTGTACTCTCCTTCCCCTTGTTTTATGACCAGCAAAGATAGTACAAGGATGGTCACATGTATATAGTCTTCCAGTCGACTGGACCATTCGCCAGTACGAATATTGACTTAATTTGTGTCGTAGTTTCCGATTAGTTTCTGGTAAACTTCCTGTTTTGGAACCTGGACAAGACCTTGGTGTTAAAGATATAACACTTCAGTCAAGCACTGTGTGAAGTGAAGCGAGACGAAGAAGAGTTTCAAACCCTGCTGCAGCACAACTCCAGAAATAATTTAATATTTGTACCTTGGTCACAAACTGTGTAATAACTCTGGCAAGCTAATACAATGAGAAAGTGATACATTTTTTAGCAGCAATGAATGAGACTATCAAAGT
>QLPI01006659.1:0-16568 GCA_003314275.1 Chroogomphus rutilus | reverse complement strand
AGTGGTTTGCGTTGAAAACCAACTATGCCTATGGACAAAACAAAACAACGCATCCAACCTTTCAGGAATATGACCCCCGTGACCAATTGTCGAAAAATATTTCGACCCCTCTGCGGAAACACTCCGACCCTTCCGAACACCCGTGACCACCTGTCGATAAGTTTCGACCGTGACCCTCTGAACCCGTCAGATTCTAGTTACCGGACACCACATGCTCACCCACCACGATCCAACGATCGATAGGGTATTGAGTACTACCTTATTTAGCCTACGTCCGAACTGATTCTTGGCAATATGGAGCCAGCAGTCTTCACTCAGCGCCCAATACGACCCCCACGACCCCGAGACCCCCATGAACACGTATTTGGCCCCTAATATGGGCAATATGATGGCCAACCCAGGCCAACCTGTGACCCCGTCCAGTGGCAGCAGGGCTACCACGGACCCTTTGTCCAAAAACTCGGAAAAGACAGAAAACTTACACCGCAGAATTTGACCTGTTTCTTAGAAACAACTATGACCCCCGAGAATCTGGCATTGATTTCGACTCAGTGCTCAATCCGACCCTCCGAAAGTTTCCATTCAGGAAACCTTGACCAACATGACCCCCCGACCATTTCATAGATAATGACCTTTACATGACACTCACGACTCCAGAACAAGACTACAGGCTGAGCCATGAACAAACATTTTTCACTCCTTATGGATCAAACCACCTAGGATCCTCCAAATCCAGATTGGGTCCAGCAGGATTGGGCTCACCCAATAAACCCTCCTTTCCTCCACTTCCGATCCTCCTCCACCATCCTGTGGATCCCTGCCAGTTCCAGGGTTTCCTCAGCCTTCCGGACCCCCCCAGCTTTCTGGACCCCCCTCCACTTCCCAGACCCCCTCAGCTTCCCGGACCCCCTCAGCTTTCCGGACCTCCTCAGCTTTCCGGACCTCCTCCATCTCCTTCTCCACTCCCTCCTTCAACCAATGTGCTCTATGTGACCGTAAGTCAACATGGGGAAAGCAGGAAGGCCCCCATAGAGGCCTAAGAAAATTCCCACGCTCAGAGGAAGACCCTCTCCGAATTCCGAATCCGAATCCGAAGCTCTATTTCAAACTCCGCTCCGATTCCGAGATTGGAAACAAGGATCCGAGGACTGGAAAGGAACACCTCAACCTTCACACCCAAGCAACATCGAAGTTCCATCATTTGCTGAACTCCCATAGTATCCGTCATCCACACCATCATCTGCACTACCAACCACACCATCTCCACAGTGTCCATGATGTCCAAGATATCTGTGGCCTCCCGTGTGACCGACAGATAAATGGACAATACTCCGAAGGTCAGGAATCTAGGACCTACCAGGAGGGAGACCGGAATGAGTTTAGCATGATAATTTGAACCCGGAAAAAGCGCCCAAGCTTCGGACCTAGTACCAGGAGGTTTGCCTTACAGATTCCGATGTATAGGTTTATTTTCCCGTTTGGATTCCTCCTGTCTAGCCCTCTCCATGAAGACAACTCCGGAGGAGTCCAGAGGTTTTCCCTTACAACCGTAAATAAAGCTTAGGACCTCGAGGGCTCGGTCCTAAGGGAGGGATACTGTTATGGCCCGTACTCTCACTAAACCCATACCAGCCCCCACAACCACCCACACATTTTCCGGGACTTTTCCAATCGCTCAAAGACTGAATAACCGATTTCCGGATGTCCGATATATATTCCGAGGTTCCGTGTTTCCGAACCTCCGAAGACTCCGAAGTCAAGGTTCCGATACTTTGATAACCGATGCGCAGGACCATCGCGTACCTCACTCCCTTGTTCTCTCTTATATTGACCCCTTGTACTCCCTTTTCCCCTTGTTTTATGACCATCAAAGATAGTACAAGGATAGTCGCATGTATATAGTCTGCTAGTCGACTAGACTGTTCGCTAGTACGAATATCGACTTAGTCTACCCTCTAGTTTCCGACTCACTTCCGGTGAATCTCCTTCTCCTCTCCGAAATTAGGGACAGACGATCGAGGAGGGCGCAACACATAAGTTGAAGCCAAGTCCCTTCGACCTCGAACATCTCAGCAACCGGATTGAACTATTCCGCGACCTACCCTAAACCCCCGGCGCCTCCGTCTCCGTCCGTAGTCCGTCCGACCCCGTCTCGGTCTTCGGCCCCGTTACGGACCTTCGCACTAGCCCGGAAAGCCCCTTCGGAAGTACTAGCTAAGCGCCTGACACGCGGACTTAACACAACTATAGAGCATAGCCAGGCTACTAGTCACATAGTAGCTGGCCTTTGCACATAGAAGCTTAGGCTAAGAGATGTTAATTTTATTCAAACTCAGCTAGGCTACTGTACCAGTTGCTTACTAACATTGTAAGTAGCTTCTACCACTTGTAACTCCAACACACCCCTCAAGCATAGAAGTGTATGCTTGTTCTCTTTCGCATCCATGTAAGGTAAGTGTGTAGTGGTGTAGTATATACTGCTTTGCCAATAAGATTCTGAATGGTACTCAGTAGTCCTGGCAGTTAGTTTCAAGTTGTGGAATTCCTCCAATAGGTCATTTGCGGGACTGCCGTGAATTTGAAAAACATGCTGCCATCGAGGATTCCAATCAGAGGGTTACTGGATATGCTCTCCAGCTCATCATTTACTGTTAATAACCTCTGGTCCCTTGTCAACTATCCCATGCTTTCCTTGTTCTCCCAGCTCCGGTCCCTAGGGAAAAACTCTGACTTGTATCCTTCAGTATTGCTGAATCCAGTCATGGCTATATCCTAATACATGGTAGATTTTCTGGTATTGGCTATGGATTTCCCACTCCCGGCTGTTCTCAGGCTGAAAACCATTGGTGGTGATCTTTTTTTTCACCAATAACAATAAACTTGTCAACTCCATCTGCATAATGGTCCAAGTCCCTGTGCTTTCTAGCATGGCATCCCACAGGTGAGGTTGCATCATGCCTCCCCTGGGCTCTAGCTCTCAAGTCCCTGGGTCCAGCTTCTGCTCCAGTTCCACCCTCTCAGCTCTGGCTTCCACTCCATCCACCTGGTATGTGGCAGACATATGCTGCATCTGTGCCAGGATATTGTCATTGTGTGGCATGGTGTCATGGTAGAGGTGCTTAGTACTGTCACATACATCGGGGTCAATAGTGTCATATGGTTATGTGTGGAGTTTGAAGTCGAACATGGTGGTGTACTACAGTGCCACCTTGTTAAGGTACATCTACTCATCTTCTTGTTACATGTACATCCTGCTACCCATTGCCATGGACAGCCTCTAACTCCTTGTTCATCCCCTCTAGCCCCTCCACTTCTCCAGTGGCTCCACCTCCTATCCTTTCTGGTCCTCTGCATCTCACAGTGCACACATCCTCACCAGCATGTCATCATGGCCTGGTGGTGGTTGTAGGTGGGGTTCCCAGTGTGGCCAGCATGTGGTCAGCATGTGTCACATCATGGTATTTGCATGGGTGTGTGATCGTGGTCAGTGTGCATCACATCGCATCCAATGCATGTGGAGATGGCTGTGCTGTACCTGTCATGTCATGGCTGTTAGAAAATAAAATTGATGATATAGATCAACAGCTGGACTTAATATCAATAAAGGCACAAAGCCACTCGACGCAAGGCACAAAATACATGACGATAACACAAGTTGCATCACACAGTCAACCGGCATGCCATCAATGTGGTTGTGTGGGGGCTAAAACTATTAATTAAAAGCCGGGGGCAATGGTAGCATGGTTGTGTGTGTTTTTGTTAATGTATTTTCTGTATTTTTTATTGTATTTGCATGGTTTATTGAGCCTGTATATGTGGTGGTATGTCCGGCGTATATCGATGTCTTTAGGCGCCGGTCCGGGAAGGTGGCGCATAGTTGACCGGGTAGAAGTAAACGCTGTGGAATGTTCGACGAGTGGAAAAGTATATGTGATAATATCGTAGACAAGGTGTACTACACCTAAGAACTTATCCCGGTGTGTCCGGTTCCTCGATGAGATGGTTGAAATATATGTAGATTTGAGAACTTGGTTACACACACAGGTGTCGAGTACAACAATCGATCGAGAGACAGATGGGACTAGAAGTGATTTGTATTCTAGTAACTATCTAGTTTTTATATCTAAATGGAATATAGCATGAAAAATAAAGTTTTCCTAATGCAGCACCGGCGTTATAGATCTGGATGCAGGGTCGCCGCCCTATTTCTTGATTCCCCTTCCACGTCATCGACCATCTTGTCTACTAAATTATGCTATGCGCGAAATCTTCAACATCCATGTGAGTCCTTTCCCTAGATCCTACCCCAGTCGGAATTTCCTCTAACCTCTTATCATATCTCCCTCGATAACAGCATTATTGCATCTTGGCATGGTCATATGTCGGTCCTCATCGCGTAAGTCCTCTCCTGTACCCATTGTCAGTCTCCCCTCCACTGATCCTGCTCTACCCCTCCGTGTCTCGCCCTATGATCCTGTCCCTGCGTCTCCTTCGTTCGTGCGCATTTATCGTAAATAATGGTTCATTCGTCTGTTTCGTATCGCAATGTCATGTGAGTTGTATCGGTGATATGTGTATTGGTTTTTACTAACTGTCCGTGTGTCCTGGAATCATCCCCTCTACGTCCCTCGGCCGCTCTATCCGTCTGTTCCTGCTACCGGCCTCTTTCTATCCCACTCTACTGCTATCCTCCTCTCCCCTTTCCCGCTCCTTCCGCCCCTCGTTTCAACAAAAACCACCTAAATTATACAGAAGACTAACTACAATACTTATACAGGGTTAGAAAGGAAAAACTATTCTAAGGAATGACATTACCTATGACATGTTGTGACAAAGTCACACATGAGTGACAAGAATATGCACGTATCAAGGATATGCGATAGTAATAGTAAAAAAACAATGAAAATTAATGAAATAAATCACCTTGAAATCCTAACAATGGCTAGCACGCATTAGGCCAGTAAATCTGGCAGCCTTTCCTGTTGCCAGTGTGCATGGTCTTGATTATCACTGTGTACTGTTTTAGCAGCATCTGGATGATCCTTGGGTCAGGCTAGTAAACATCCTGTCCCATCCGGCTGGTCTTAAGGTGCATCTATATGCATCCTTCATCCTACTCTTTTACCTCCTTACTTCCTTCCCTCTCTTCCAGTTGCCATTCCTATCACACTCCATTATCTCACCCCCTCAACAACATGCACACTTTCACCTTGAGTCACAGGTTGTTAACCTGGGCTGGTAATGGAAACTTGGGTCAGTTTCACATTCGGTTGCATGATCTTGTGGTGAGTGTCCATACAGTTCTCATATTGCATTGGTAGCTGAGTATGCACTGTTGGCCATTTTATACAGTTGCCTTCTGTCTTGCAGTTAGTAGACCCGCACCTGGTCAAGCAAATAGGTTTGCCCTGTTTATGGTCCATTGGACCACCTATCTGACAGTTTGTATGGCATCCTACTGTGTGTGATCCCTGGTCCGCCTCTGGTATTTGCACAGTTACCTTCTCTCTTGTGAGCAACTGATCACCCTTGGCCCTTTTTAGCAGTTGCCCTCTGCCTTGCATGCTCATGTGTATCCTCTGCAATAGAGTACATCCATCATTTTACCATGCTGTCTAAGTGTTTTACTGTATTCATCTGTCTCACCCCCTCAACGATATGCCAGTTGTGCAGCATGTTGTTGATCTTGTGTAACAATGGTAGAGGTTGAATAGAACCTTTGTCTTATCAGCAGCATGTGAAGGAAATTTTTCTGTAGGGTAGTTTTGAGTTGTGCCTGCTGGTGACAGCAGGGCTTTGTGTGTTGGGATCAGTAATATGGTCCTAATGTGCTGGTCAATATCTTGTTATGGCCATCCGTGCCTGTGTCCTGCACCCCCTAGATCCTGCTAAGCCAAGTGGGTAGGGTGCAATGTTTGCACAGTGCACATTCCTACTATGGATGCCATGAGTCGACCCCTGGGACTTTTGCCTAGTCCCAGCCAGCTAGTTTTACCAGTTTCAAACTGGGAACTAGTCCTATGGTGAGGCCCATAACCTGTTGCAACTATAGAGTGCAGGAGGGCTACTAGTCACATAGTAGCTGGCCTCTGTGCATAGAAGCTTAGGCTCAGAGATGTTTATTTATTTATTCAAACTCAGCTAGGCTATTGTACCAGTTGCTTACTAAAACTGTAAGTAGCTTCTACCACTTATAACTCCAACACACTTTGCCACTGAAAAAATCAGTCAGAAATTTGCCAAAAGCTTTATTTCTAATTAATTATCTCTAAATTGGCAGAAGTATCTTAATAAAATCTACTTCTTTTATTTCCCTGCTCTGAATCTTTTCATGGAGGTCTGAAAAAATGTGAGGATGGGCACAAAAGGCTCTAACCGGTCACCGCACTTACTATTGGTGATTGATATATTTATGTCACCTCTTACATCTGTAAGGGATCAAAAAAATTCTTCAGCTCTTCAAGTCTGAGGCATTACTCAACAAGCACCCACACTGATGCTCACCTTTCTCAAGCCAAGGTTTATGTCCCACAAGGAACACATAGATTGTCTATTAGAGTGCAAATGTTTGGGAATAATAGTATGCAGCCTTGCTTGAGTGGAATCTGGTGGAGAGGCAGCAGAGGAAAGATTGGGGTCAGTATCTGGGGTTCAAGGGCAGAGTCTCAAACCTGTCTGCAACAACAAGAAGGCTGATGATTCCAAAAAGAAAATCACATTTTTAGGAATAAGGTACAAGGGCAAAACATCAAACTTGTATTGAGATTAGTCAAAGTATTTGGTATATAAGACGTTGAATATTTTATGGTGATATGAGCCCATTTCATGTCTGATGCCTATGGGTACTTAACATTAAAATGTTATGAACCATATTTTATTTTCCTTGAACTCTATTACTCAAATTCAACTTGACCTTCCACCAACATCCATCCATCATTCTCATCAAGATCTATCATATTCTGATGTCTGTATCAAGATTATTCTATTGTAGAATGAACAAAAGTGCCCAAACTGTCAAGCATGTCATATTGAGACCAGAACAAGTCTGGTCAACTAATTTCTAATCCCTGAAGCATGATGTTTCTGCAAAACACATTGACCAAAATACCCTTTGCACTGCAACTCCTGGCCCACCCATTTTGGACTGGACATGAGCCATCTGTGATGTTCTGGCAACTTGCTAGCACACCATGGAAATGAATGGGGTCTCATTTTCCCCTCCACTCACAAACCCAGTTGTCATATGTCCTCATATCATGTATTCTATCTGCCACAGTTCCTAGTAGATAACTATCTCTCATGCAGTACTATTGTTTTTGTAGTTTGAGTGCACCATAAGTGCTTGCGCTTCGAGCACTATAATTGAATCTCTCTTTCTCTCTCTCTCAACTAATTTATGTATCAATACACTTTGCTTTTCAGGGTCACCCTTACAAAATCCACCTGGAAGAGGATATCTTCTTTTACCTAATTGTTTTTGCGAGAAAAAAATATGTGACAATGTTTCTCAATTAATTTGCGTCGAGAAAGTATTTCTCTGTTTAGATGAGGCTTATTTCAACCCCATTTCTCCCATGGGATTAAATACTGACTCGACGACATCTCCTATTATTAAAATGGACTGTACAATAATCAGATTTAAACCGAGCCCTTGTTTATATTCAGAAGACACGTCTGCGCATTGGTCAAAGCACTCCAGGTGATGTGGTTGGAAATATAGGTGGCGCTTGTCAAAGACTGAGAAATAATCACTGTTTAGCGCTTGAGCGGAAGTAAACAGATGAGGAATTACAAAGAAAGTGTCAGTCACTCACTCAGCTCAGTCTCGAGCCGTTTATCTGAGGTGAACCACATAACAAGTCACTGCTTCTACTTCGATTATACTATCTTTGTCAACTACAATACAGCTTAGGGTGGGCTGAGCCAGAGGTCGTTCTTGTTTCTCCGGATGGTGTCAAACGTGTCGGGCGTACTTGCTGGATCATCATATCTAGCATCTAGAAGGTGGTTGGCTCTAACAGGGGCTGCTGTCAGACGATCTGAACCTTACTTGACGGATATTCTATTTTTACGGCTTGGCATAAGAATTATGGGAACCTGGATGCTTTTTGCTGATATTTTCCCGTTTATTTGTGTGCTAATCAATGCCATGTCTGACTCAGTGAATATAACTCTATCAATTAAGTAGCTGAGTATGAGTTTCCTATGATAATAGGAAACCCAATTGTAGTCTTTGACACCTGTCTATAGTGTCGGTATGCCCAAACATAACATCATTCCCTGAGCCATGCCAAGCCTTGACCATGGATTCACAGGGCTCAGGACCCAGGTCAGTAGGAACTTACTTTGAGGCATCCATAGTCTTGGTAGGTGATCCGTGAATATCAGTACGCTGGTGTCATTCAACTCATGCTTGTTTCAAATGGTAATCTCACAAATTCAATGAAGCAAGTCCTGCAAAGGTAAATACTTACTCTTCGACCTATCATACCGGCCTGTTGGGAAATATCAATGGATCAGCTACTGCAACCCAGTTTGTGATGTCGCTGAGCAGCTCGTCGAATCTACATCCGTCTCGTGTTCTTTGTTCATGGCAGAGTCATCTGAAGACAAGCAGCAGCGCTGCCTTTCAACAAATGCATCACCATTCGTCGTCGCCTGCCGTCCTTATAAGTGGCTCTCAACCTGTCCGTATCCATCCCATGTGTGGTTTGCTATTTCCACCTACTTTTCTCACTCTAAAATTCCCACAACTTCCGGGTCATATGGGTTTCTTTCTTGCTAAGAGAATATTTCATTCACTGAAGGTGACCGTTCATCTGTTGCAATGCTGCCTTGGTTATTCAACCAACCATAATAATGCTTCAATTAGGCCACAGCACCCATACACTTTGTCATACCTATGTATTATATCGACGATCATATCTGCCAAGCTAACAACAGACTTACTTCAGGTACTGTGCGTACAGCCTCGTTAGTAGTCTGGCGGTACCAGATGAGCAATTCATAATTCTATTCGTATTTGGGGAACTTGAATGTGTAAAGCAGACTATTTGTCAGAAAAAGATCTTCAGAAGTAGCACAAATCACGTTCAGCCTGGAGAACCAGACTGGTGCTAAACACTGGAATAGACGCGTAGTATCGCCACGCGCAGAATCCTATTCGCCAGGGTCAATCTGACGCTGTCATCGCCCTGGCCTGGGAACTCATAGGGCGCACTAAACACTGGAATAGACGCGTAGTATCGCCACGCGCACAATCCTATTCGCCAGGGGGTCAATCTGACGCTGGCATCGCGTTGGCCTGGGAACTCATAGTGCACACACCCACGTCTCTTCGTTCGGCCCCCATCGACAGCATCATCGTTTAAGCCAGCTACCAAACGTTCATGTCCGAACTCTTGCAATCCAATCCACAACAATCTACGTCTTCGTCGGGGGGCATAAGCCTTGACTGGAAAAATGTCACCTTCAGTGAGCATGCTTGTTGAACAATGAATGATTCAGACAGGAAGAGCTGATACATTTTGTTTGTCCATTACAGACGGTGATGTGAATATGTCGATGATCAACAGTGAGTGCGGCGTTCACTTAGGGCCTTTCACGCCCAAACTCATATTTTTTTAGACGCTCCTGTCGATGTGTTAGGCATGCTCAAACCTGCTCAAAGAGCATCTTATAACACACGCAACGCCGCTGAAGATGTCGAATTTCCAGGGTGCATGGAGAACACACGTGTACGGATATTGGATAACCTCGAGAGATGGGCGCGTGATGCTTCAGCTCCAAAGGTCTACTGGCTGAATGGACAGCTTGGAACGGGAAAGACAAGCATCGCTCACACTCTCAGCCAGCGTTTGAATGAGCAGGAGATCCTTGGAGCCAGTTTTTTTTGTTCCCGCTCAAGCGCAGCATTAACCGATGCAACACGGATCATTCCTACAATTGCCAACATGCTTGCTCGATCTACCCCTGGGATCCGAGTAGTCCTGCAGGATCTCCTCAAGAACACACCTGATGTGGCTGATCTCAACTCACTTTCCGACCAGTTCAAGTCTCTGGTGATAGAGCCCATTAAGCTTCTTGCACAAAGCCAACATCTACCAGATAGGATTGTTGTCATAGATGCTTTGGATGAATGCTCAGAACCTAGGAGAGTACAACTATTGATAAAGACAATCCTTAATGGTGTAGTTGACCTACCTCTGAAGTTCTTCATTACAAGCCGACCTGAGACCTGGATCACCACATCCTTCCTTTATAGTCCTGCACCTTCTCTTCAAGAATTTTCACTTCATAGGGGATCATTAACCGATGACGAACAAACCGATATTGAAACATACTTGAGATCTTCACTGTCCAAAATAGCAACCAAGCGCAGATATTCTTCACCTATCCTTCCTTGGCCAGCCGAATCTGAGGTAAAGAGTCTTCTTGACCAATCAGATGGATTATTCATATACGCTGCTACCGCCTTGCGGTATATTGATGACACGGACGTGAATCCCAGGACGCGTATCACTGAACTCACATGCTCGGCGTTGCCTCTCCCGTCTCTGGACAGTTTCTACAATTTGATTATGGACGGGGCATTCAGCAATCTCCTGATTGGCACGGAAAAGATGGCGAGACAGGATTTGCTTGCCGCGGTGGTCTGTGTTCAAACCCCATTCACCATCGCTGGGCTTGCTTCCTTGTTAGAGAAGACACCTGATCAGGTTGAAATTGACCTATCTCGATTTTGTTCGGTAATCCATATTCCCTCTACCAATGATGGACAGGTCAACATCTTTCATGCCTCATTCCGTGAATTCATCGTGGATCCCAAGCGCTGCCCAGCACACAGCGTAGATGTATCAAATGCACACCATAAATTGGCCATCAACTGTCTTGGACTTATGAATAAGTCGCTTCGTCATAATATTTGTGAGTTGGTTGAAGGCAATATTGGGATACTCCCCCATGAAATCACAAATCCTGGCGTCATTCCGGAGGCCCTCCGATACTCGTGCCTGCATTGGGCATTTCATTTTCTAGAAGCGTTGTTCCCTGCTAAATCGTCAGCGATGCTGGATGCTGTTGCTGAATTCGCCGATAACCATCTCTTGCACTGGTTCGAGTCCCTCAGTGCCTTTGGCAAACTAGAATCCGGTGTCAAGTCCCTTCTCCACGCAAAGGAAGCAATATCAGTGAGTTCACTGGTTGGAGATGAATTCTAGCTCACCAATTTGGCAGAAATATTCGAAAATGCACAACAATTACTGGTTGCTGTTCGATGATGCTCGTCGATGCCTCCAGGTGGGATTTGAGGCAATCAGCCACCACTGCCTCAACACCTATCGCTCGGCATTGACATGGATTCCTAAACAGTCCCTACTCCGACAGAAATATGCGACATCCTTATGCAGCAGACCTCAAGCTAAAGTCGTCGTGGGTCTGGAAGATTCATGGGGGCTGACATCCGAGCATGTCATGAGACACCGTGCAGAGGTATTATCTGTGATGTTCTCTAGTGACGGCAGTCAAGTTGTATCTGGGTCAAAGGCCAAGTCTGTTCGTATTTGGGACACAGCTACTGGCGAGTTGGAACGCATACTAGTGGGGCATTCAGACTGGGTGCGATGTATTGCCATCATGGATGATGGGACACGTGTCGTGTCTGGTTCGGATGACGCGTCAGTGCGGATCTGGGATACACATACAGGAGAGACGGTGCGCATATATGAGGGACATTCACATCGAGTGCTGTGTGTGGTCCTCTCACCTGACGGGATGCGTGTTGTGTCTGGGTCATGGAAGTCCATCAGGATCTGGAATGTTGGTGCCGTGGAGACAGCGGGAACTAGAGGGGCATTCCGATTGGGTGCGATCTGTGGCTTTCTCGGCCGATGGATCACGTGTCGTGTCTGGGTCGAAAGATACGACAGTGCGAATCTGGAATCGAGAAAAGGGAGAGATAGAGCGCATATTGGAGGGTCATTCACATTCGGTGTGGTCTGTCGCTTTCTCCCCCGACGGGTCACGTGTTGTGTCTGGTTCTGACGGTCCAGTCCGCCTCTGGAATGCTACCAGCGGGAAGATGGAGCACATACTGGACTGTCATCCGAGTGCGGCATGCTCTGTTGCCTTCTCGCGTGACGGGACACAAATTGTGGCTGGCTTCGCTGACTCTTCAATCCTCATCTGGAATGCGGGGACGGGCAGAATAGAGCACGTGCTCCAGGGCCATGTGAGTGAAGTGTGGTCTGTTGCATTCTCTTGTGACAGGACACGCATCGTTTCTGGGTCGGAGGATTGCTCTGTCCGGATTTGGAATGTCAGCGAATTGGAGAAAGATTGCGGATCAGGCACAGTCTCACGTGAAAGATCACGCATCTCATCCCAAATATCCCATGTTTTGCATGTGATTCCGGGAAAGAGAAATCGCCGACTGACGGGACATTCCAGTACAGTGGGGTCAGTAGCATTCCCGCCTGATGGCGCACGGGTCGTTTCTAGGTCAGACGACAACACAATTCGGGTCTGGAATGCCAGCACCGGAGAGATAGAGCGTGTGCTCGAGGGTCATGCTGGTGATGTGAATTGTGTGGCCTTCTCCCCTGATGGGAAGCGAATCGCGTCTGGTTCGGACGACAAGTCGGTGCGGATATGGAGTGTTGCTACAGGCAAGTTAAAGCCCAGAAACACGCTGCCCAAAATCACATCACAAATCAGACATTATCAACGGATTCGAAACCACAGTATGAACACATACCTCAAAAGCGGCATCCAAGTGTCCCTGATGCACAAGCAACCTCGCCATCTGGGATTCCCAGCTGAGCAACTCCAGATGCGCCGTGCACACACATGTCCCACCCTGAGCGCGTTCGCTTTGGCTCTGACAAAGGGGTGGGGACGTGTCGCGAACAAGGGATACATCCTGGCGATTGGGCATCGTAACACACTTGCAGGAGCAGTGTTCCAGCTGTCTTGGGGTTCCCGCTTCGAGAGCATGGGGGCTCTGACAAAGGGGTGGGGACGTGTCGCGAACAAGGGATACATCCTGGCGATTGGGCATCGTAACACACTTGCAGGAGCAGTGTTCCAGCTGTCTTGGGGTTCCCGCTTCGAGAGCATGGGGAATGCTGGGCGGACGCTTCCGTGGAGGTCAAAACAGCGACCAATTTTTCGATCGGGACCACTTTACGAAGTACCTTGCTAGGAATCAATTTTGCTAGCAGTGTGGCGAGGAATAGCACCGAGTCCTTTGGGTATCTATCCATCCATAGGAATCAGCCCCTTCAGTACTAATTACCCCAAACCCATTCAGCACGTACCTCGTAATGCAGATTGTGAATAAACAAGCGGATGAAGGCCCGCAGCTTCCCGTATGTGAAGCTGAGAGCTACGCTTCTCATGGAGTGCCATCCGCGCTTCCAGTAATTCTCAATGCCCGGGTTCAAAGACCAAGTGAAACACGCCAGCAGGTAATTGATGCGCTGGGCAGCCAGAATCGCTGAATCATTCGTCTCGGAAGTCGTATTGGGCACGGCATCCACAAGGGTACCGATCGTTCGCAACGAGTTGTCCGCAACTGAAGGCAGTGTCCGTAGGTGAAAAAGCAGCCGCAGAAGTGTTTCCACCCGTGTACCAAACGGATCAGTGTCCGTCTGTTATGAAAAGTGAGCACGCTGAAAAGCCGGCAAATACAGTGGGCCATGCGTACCAATTTGGAAATCTTCTTGAATTTTTGCCGAATTTTTGAGACCAAGTGTTGCGACGTATACTGGATTAACGAATCGGCAGAGGTCAAGGGTCCCAGGGAATATTGTCCGTGCCAAGTGCTGAATGCTCGAGTGATTAGTTCAACAAGTCTGGTGGGGTCGCTTGTATACGCCAGATGCTTGAACCTTTTCTCCAAGAAGACGAGAATATTCTCGTGGTCAGGAGCGGAGAGCATCAAGTGGCTGCACATGTCGAGGGATGGCTCACTAGCGGGAGGCTCTAGTTTGCAATCGGAGTGGAGGAAGGTTGCCGTTCGGTTTAACCGAATAGGTTTTGGCACCTTGATATCACTATACACCTTTTGCATGAGAACAGCCATGCTACCGGTGCAAACATCGGAGGAAAAAATCCATTCGGCGATGACAATGAACCAGCGTGACAGTGAGAATACCTCGGGCCGAAGGACGCTACGTCAGAGTTATATGTTGCATCTGACTTGGCCATCTCCGAGATGTTGGGTGGCGGTGCACCGAACACCGGTGAGATGCTGAACGGCCGAAATGATTGCCTGTGGGGAAGTCGAGTCTGGGATACGCCAGAAGACATGCTGCTGTGATGCAAGGTCGCTGACACGGGAACCTCGGTTTCTGTGCAGTCACTTTCATATTGGTTTCTGGCATCGGATATGGCACTTTCCAATGCCTTCCAAGTTGACTCGTCATCGTCATGGAGCGTGTGCGCCACTTCTTCGGAAGGAGGGGAACTGGGAGTCACTGACGACAATACACACTGGCACCTAGAAACCACAGAAGGGATTTTGCTGTGAAGCGAAGACGCTGGCCCAGGGCTGTCGTGTTGTGGGTAGTCACTCCTGTCTTGGATTCGTTCATTGTATGTGTCACTCTCCAATGCCTTCCAAGTTAACTCGTCGTCCTGGTGGAGGGTGTGCAATAGGTCTTCAGGAGGAGAGTCGCGAGTCACCAGGGACGATACGCGTTAAGTGTTCAAAAGCAGAAAGCTAGATGTCGGCAAGTGGGATGGAGAAGGAGCACAGATCCGGGAAGGAGGATATGCCCACCAGTAGTTGATCGTACTACATTCACTGGGTCTCATTCCTGGACCGCATGATCCTCAAACTATCTATAGAAATAGAAGAATATCTGTGAGAATTGACATTTAGAAAGAAGTTCCACAACATACCCTTGTGATAACTGTCGTTAACAATGGTTGAAGACGCGACTGGAGGCCGAAGACACACTTCGGGTAGAGACATTGGGTGAAGAAGCGGTACTTGGCAACCGATTTCAGAACCCGTAGTGAGACTGCGATAAAGTGACATCTTGTCCGTAGGGTCTTGTAGCACTTCCTTCGAAGTGTTACTTGTTTTCATATTATTATGCCATGATAAAAGACAAATGAGATGGAGGCACAGTCGACGAGCTGTTCATCGGCAACACAAATTGGGTTGTAATATCAGTATGGTATGACAAAAGCAGTCATAATTTACATTGAAAGACTTTCTTCGTTGAATTTGTGCTAAGACCACCATTAGAAACAAGCTATGAGTAGCATGATGCCAACATACTGATAAACAGGCTATGAATGTCTCCAAGTAAGTTACTGATACCCCGATCCTTGTGAATCCATGGGCAAGGCTTTACTCGGCTCAGAGCATGATGTTTGGGACATAACAACACTAAAGACAGGTGTCAAAAATTAGAATTGTGTTTAATATTATGTTAGTAAACTCACAATCAGCAACTTAATCCATGCATTTATGTTGGCTCCTGCTTTCTCATGTTCTGGTGCTGGCATCACCTCTATCACGGGCCTTGCCAACTCAACACCTTGGTCTCTGGGTTGGACCCAACCACCCCCCACTGCCAAGGAGTGTAATGTGGCTTTCCCTCCAATACAAGGTCCTGGTCTTTGTTGAGGGGAATAAATCAAGACTGGAAACAATTCACCATTAGTTGTCATGCTTGATCAACCACAAGGTTGCACTCCAAGACCTGAACAAATTCACATTTTCTGCTGAGGTTGCAAAGGGAAATATAAATATATCAACCCACCAACAGTATGTGTAGTAATCACATTCACCCTTTGTGTCCATCCCCCCAGATGTCACATTATTCCAGAGTTGTAGGCATTTGATGGTGAGAATTTGATGATCTCTGGTGTAATCTATGCTGTGCTTTGCAGTGTTGGGGATCCACCACAAATTCATCAAATGAGGCATGGATAATGTTGACATGATGGTGCTCAGTGGGAAGAAAATGGAAGAGTGAATTAAATGGATATAGATAATGTCTATACAAGGAGGCAATGCTAGCCGTGGAGATCGAATTTTTGAGGAGGGCCACAGTGCAAGCATATTGTCTCTTGCAAATTTCTCCTCCTTGCCAAGAAGATCGTGGAACATCTTTTCCTGGTCAGGAGAGGAGCCAGCTGGCGGGCATATCAACTGTGTCAGCAGCCTCCTGGGATGCACGTTCCTATGGGTGATATATCGCACCGAAGCTTATTTGAATAATCCATCCGACTGTTCGAAACTCATGAATTGACTTCAGTGGGCCATGGAGTCCCAGGCCAAAAATATCAGTGCCTGTTCTTGATCTCTAACATTAATTAATTTCAAATGAGTCAAGTATGAGAACAGCCCAGTGAAAGCTGGAGTAATCAGAAATGTTAGGAGAACAATAATATATTTCAGCATTATATGATTTATTGGAAAGCAAATTAGGGCTGGACAGGATTAAGATCTACAATAACAACCTGGCCTGAGTCATATCCAAAACATGGTTTGGATTTAGAGAATGAATGCGTTAAAAAGCCACGAAGCTCAGGGGGGAAATAGCAAGGTA
>QLPI01006657.1:0-24400 GCA_003314275.1 Chroogomphus rutilus | reverse complement strand
TAGACATCCCACTGACTACTAAATGTGTCGGCCTCTAGCCGAGAAGAATGGAGGAGGGTCGTAAATGCATATGACACGCATATATGGGGTGAAAGACTGGGAACAGATGGGGACGGATGGGTGAGACCTTGGCCGAATGTGCCGAATAACAGCACTGACCGAGAGGTCCCTGCCAAAAAACTTGCCAGCCGTTCTGGTATACAAGCATGCACAAGGCAGTTGCATTGACTAGGGATATTGGCGAAGCTTCCAGCGACGGAACAGGATCCTGGGTGAGGCTTTTGGAACAGTGGCAAATGCCGCCTGGACCAAGGCCATCGGGATGCACCTAAAAACGTTAGTAGCTTGACGGATTATAATACTGCCCAATACCCTGTTAATCAATGGATTATAGTGGGTCAGCGAGTTATGCCCGAATATTGCTGACCGACGGATCTAGTACAGACAGACGGATGGGTGGACTGAGGTTGTCCGGATGGAAAATCTAGTAGGTGTATCTGTGCTTTGTTAGCAAGAAATACTAGATCGGAAAAGTCATAATCATAAACGAATTTTCAAATGGTCTGTGAGCTGATGCTAATTGATCAAGCATGCCAGACGGGTTGCCTAGGGTGGGGCGTTGCCTCCCGGTTGGCAGAAAGGGATGGTGTCCAAATCTATACTGATATTGGTTCGGAAATGCTGAGCGTGGATTCGTCTTGTTGGATATATTTCCAAGAGTAAGATGATCCGATGAAGCTGTGGGCAGATCCTGATTCAAAACAGTTAGAAAGGGTTACCGAGGAACCCGGTTCCAAACAAGAAGATAGAAAGGTCATTAAAAGGGTGTCTTGAAAGACCCTATTCATAAACCATGAGTGCACGGAAAGTAGTTTGATTCTGGGTATACTGTCAAGCATCGGATTACTGACAGACTTTGGTACTGCCGAGGGGTGTTGTCGAAATGTCGGGTGGACTATGGCCAAGTCCTGCAGGCCAAGAGTAGTGGCGTTGGCTTCAACGTACTCGTGCGTTGTGCCCTACTTGCCATGCGTGCCATTGTATTTGCAACAGACAGATACTCGGGGGGATGATGAGGATGCCGGCCCAAGTCAAGGACTTAACAGGAGAGAAGAAGGTAGAAGGGCCTAAGCCTAGTCGAAACCCAGAATGATGAAATATGTACATGCATGTCCTACTTATATAGGTTAAGAAGTGACATGTGGAATAAGGAATGTGGGACAACAAGGTATGCAGAGCATGTGGTCATTTGTACACAACAAACAAAATTAGAACAAGGAATGCAGAGCGGGGATAGAACAATAAAAGACAGGATAATAGGATCGTGACTCAAGATGGGACAATAGGGAGTGGCCGAGTATAAAACAATGGGGTCATATCCAATGATAATACAAGGACAGGAAGTCCCGAGGTGAAACGGACCGAGGAGTGTGAATGGCGGATGTGCCAAGCTGGGACCGGCGCACCAAGTGTTATGCATGCGATGCGGGCACTTGGTCGTGGATATAGGATGATTTCTCGGTCAGCACTGCCGGCAGATGGGTCTTGGTACGTGGACTTGACAACAGCCTTGGATGTGTCTGTTGATCTGGAAAGACTGCCCAGATTAGGGAATCGACATCTTGAGGAGTTCTGATTTTAGAGTCCTGTTTGAAATATAGGAGAAGATGCATGTATGGTAGGCCCTTCTTTTGGAATTCAATGGTATGGACGTGTGCTAAAGTTTCTCCTAGAATGTCATCCTTTGTAATATGCTTGATGAGGTATTCCTTTTTGAGTTGAAACACCCTAGTCACCAAGTCAGGCCTATCCTGAGGAGTCTGCCTTGGACAGAGGGCATCTTTAACTTCTTGCCAATTAGGATTGGTGGTCAAGGTAAGGAAGGCATCTGCAGGTCCATATTTTCTAGAAATAGCAAGAGAGTTCTGAAGATTCTCCATCATATCTCTGGTGCTCCCAGTGAATGTGGCAGGAAGGATGACTTTCTTTCTCAAAGCCTGAGGGTTGAGATCATTGTCTAAGCCAGAAAATTCATCGACCACTTGGTTATATAGCTCTGCATGCACTGCATTTTGGTTGTATCGTAACCATCTAAGCCTAGACTGTTCTGTGGCAGCTCATATATCAACAATGTATCGTTGCAAAAACTTGCCAGCTTTGAAAAGAGTATTGGCTTCACCATCACAAATAAACAAACCATAGTGATGGTATTTGGCCATTGATCCATTCTTTTCCTGTTCTCTATAATGCCAGTTAGTCTCCTGTTCAGGGTCTAATTCAGATGCTTGTCCTAAAAGTGGGATGTCCCTATGCCAGCCCATCTCACCCTAAGGAAAGAGGAGTACATAATGAAGAGGCATATATATGGCACTCTCCTCATGAACCCTCCTCAGAATACCACCTTTCAATTGTACAATGATATCCTGTCAGGCTCTGGGAATCCCGAGGATGGGCCAAGTCCTGCAGGCCAGGAATAGTGGCACGGCTTCAACGTGCTCGTGCATTGTGCCCTACTTCCCATGCATGCCACCGATTTAGGACAGAGGGATACCCGGGAGAGTGCCCAGAGTGTCAGCCCAGGTAAAGGACTTGGGACAGGAGAAGGGAGGACAAGAAGGCATAAACCTAGTTGATTTCTAGAACGAAGAACCATCTACGTACATTGGCTACTTATATAGGCTAATAAGTGAGATGTGGAACAGAGTGGCACAAGGAATGGAGAACAATAAGGTATGAAGAATCATGTGGAAGTATTTTCCACAATGATCAAGAATAGAACAAGTAATGTGGATGATAATAGAACAATAAAGTATGGCCAAGGACAAAAGAGTGAGTGAGAATAGAACAATGGGAGTGGCTGAAACATAAAACAATAGGGCCACTGCCGAGTGGCAACAAAGAGTGCATGTCCTGAAGGTAAACAGGCAAGGGGAAGGACAGGGAATGAAGGAATGACAAAGGATAGAGGAGACAGGATGAGGAAAGTGAACCAAACAATGAGCCAAATGTACCGGACCGAGACCATGTACTGGCGAGGGATGACTTGTCACTGGTGTGTGGGACTAAAAGGCAAGGGTTGTTCGGTCGGTACTACCGAGTGAACCGAAGCTTGGTATCGGGGGCTTGACATATCCTTGCTATCTTCGGCTTCACCCTCACCAGACAAAATGACAGCATTTTCATTGCCACTAGGAATGTTATACTATTAAATATCAGTAATGGGTCTGTATGTGAGTCTATCTTGAATGCTACTGCCATTAGGATGGTCATGAAGTCTTTCAAGGGCTTGGCAATAGAGGTTTACAAAAGGATTATTAGCCAATGGCATTTCTTGAAGGTTATGTAGAGTAACATTTCTGTTGTTCTGTTGTCTATGACCTAATGCCTCGCTGGGGTCATAAAAGTAAAGCTGTGTATAACATGGTTCTTCTCCTACAGCAGAAAGAAGAGTACCATGTTGATGATAGACTTTCCCATGAATTTTGAATACATATAGACCACGACCAGAGACGCTAGGATCCAGTTTGACCTCTAAAGATATCAATTCCAGTGATGCATTATACTGATGAATGTGTTCCCTAAACTTTTTTCCCCTATTCTCCTGATCATCCAAAAGTACCTTGAATGCTTCAGGAGGCTGTGGCAACAGTAGCAGGGATATCCTGCCCAATGAACAACATATTCCAAATTTTGGAAGATGCCTTGTAGAATGGGTCAAATGTTCCATTAACCAATGCCATGCTTTACAGCTTTGACATTTAACATCCATGAGACCTAGGCTGTAACATAGAATATTTCCCTCAATCACATATACTGGGCTAATGGAATTTCTGAATGCTGAAGAAGTGGTTGTAAAGGATGTATAGCTTGAGAAATATGACTGGGTATTGCCAGTGGTAACAGTGGAGGCATAGCTTGAGGGATATGACTGGGTATAGCCAGTGATAATAGTAGAGGCATAGCTTGAGGGATATGACTGGGTATAACCAATGGTAATGGTGGAGGAATAGCTTGAGGAATATGCATAACTAGTGGCAATGGAGGAGGCATTGCTTGAGGACTATAATTTGGTATAGCTAGTGGTAATGGTTGAGGCATATCCTGAGGAATACAACAGGGTATAGCTAGTGGCAATGGAGGAGGCATAGCTTGAGGAATATGACTCGGTATAGCTTGAGGAATATGACTGGGTATAGCCAGTGGTAATAGTGGAGGCATAGGGACCCTGTGACGTGACTGGATATCTGGATGAGCCTGAGCCATTGCATGTAACTGAGCAATGCCAGCTGTGCCTAATGGGATTTCTGGTATGTTTACAGGAGCTGTTGATCCTCCTCTATTTCTGCACCTATCTGGAAAGACAGGATGCTGAGCAATCTGTAATGTACCAAGTTGTGCATGAATTGCAGCTATTTGTTGGCGAGGGCTTGGATCAGGTACAGGTGCAAAAGGATTTAATGGAGCATGGACAGAAGGAAGTATAGGAAGAAGATGAGAGAATGGCTGAGGTGGTAGTGGAGCAAGGTTTTGATGATGTAATTCTGATGCAGCAGCAGCCCTCTCACAACACATTGAAGGGGAAGTCCTCTGTAACTGTTCCTGATGTTCAGCATGTTCCTGTTCTCTATCGTGTTCTGGTGTAGAGGCCATCCTATAAATCATACATCAGCAGTGAAATACAAATATAGTATATATATATATAAGTACTCACAGGATAGACAATGATATATCAATTATCTTTTGAAGAGGGAGACTGGAGGAGACAGCAAGAAGTTGCCTTGAATTCCAAGATCAATTAAAACCAAAAGCCTGAATTATAGACACACCTGTGTGTGTGTGCACCAATGTGGTAAATACACCCAAAAAATATTGATATTGATTTTACTCTCTTACTCCCCCCCAAGTTAGGCAGGACCACCTGGGAAGTACCAACAGGTTCATTCTTGCATTAGCCGCTTTTTGGGGTGTCTACAATTGACATATGGACACAATTTTGTGCACTTTGCCCTACATGTGCACATGCAAACTTTTTCCCCAGTTGACTTCAACAAAATTTTGCATATTTTCATTTTCAAAAAAAAATCTCCAAAAAAAATTCATAAATCATTTATCATGTATCAATGTATCAAACAGAAAACTATTATTGAAAAAAAAATCTATGTATATATTGTTACTCTAACTACAATACAAATCCTCAGTGTGATCAACCAGCCATCAAGCCGCTTCCCACTCACTTCATTACATGGGTTAGCATTATTTCAAATGCAGTTGCAAGCAATATGTGGGAATCATGTTGGTTAGCAGTTGTTACTTAGCAGTCACTGCATGCATAGTGGTGGTCAGTGCAACATGTGGGGGCATCTCCCAGGCTGTAGGGTGGAAAAACTAAACACAAATAGATTCAGACTTCGTCGTGAAGATCTCTGTGCATAATAACTACCTTAACACAAATAGTCTAGGAAACATTGTAAGCTTAAGAAAAAGTAAAAACAGAGAAATGACACTCACTTCAGACTTCATCATGAAGATCTGAAGTGACTCAGTGGGAAGGGGTCTGTACTTATAGATGGGAGAACAAAAGGATAAAAGAGAACAAAAGATGAAGGGACAAAAAAAAAAGAACAAAAGAGAAATAAATCTAACTATTGTCCACATACATTGTCCCACTTGTGGTGCCTTGGCGACTTTAACAAAAGGAGCCATTTGAACTGTAAGTATGTCAAAATCTTAACACTCCCCCTCAGCTCAAACCAGCTATCCCATCCCCAATAGTTTTACACATCTATCATGCTCATGCCTATTCAGGGCTTTCATGAGGAAATTGGCACCATTTTGAGTTTCAGGGATATGCGAAGTGCGAATTGTTTTGGCATGGATGATATTTCTTATAAAATGCCATCGGATGTCAATGTGTTTTGATCTACCATAAAATATGGGGTTATCTAATAGGGCCACTGCTCCAGTGTTGTCTGACAGGATATGAGTAGTATTGTCAGTGGATATGAATAGCTCTTGGCACAGTTGCCTTAACCATATTGCCTCCTGGAAGGCTGTTCCTAGTGCATAGTACTCCACTTCTGTGGTAGAGAGTGCTACTGACACTTGTTTCTTTGACTTCCAGGCAATTGGTCCTCCTGTAAGCAAGAACACGTATCCACTCGTGGAAATCTGGTCACAAAAGTCTTCAGCATAGTTTGCGTCGCAGTATCCCCATGGGCTCCTGCTAATATATCTCCTTCCTGAACTCCCTCAATGTTGTGATTTCTAAAGGTTTTAATGATCTGGCTCTTCTCAAATTTCTGGTAAGAAGTGAAGTCGTTTCTGTTTGGGCTTATATGCACTGTTGCCCCAGAATCTGCAAACCAAACATCTGGATGATTTGTCATTCCACAAGTCCATACAATATTGGTGTCTGTGGCTGTGTTCACAGTATTGGTGTGTTTTTGCTCTGATTTTCCTTTGACCTGTTCTGGAATCTGACTTTTGTGTCCCCCTCCTGTTACCTAACACTGTCAAGTCCATGATACTGAGCTCCAATCCACATGGCAATACTGACCAACCAACCCTTACCCACATTACTCCTCACTACCATGTGGTCTTGGTTCAGTACAACTGGTGTAGAGTTGCTCTAGGTAATTAATACCTAAAAGCCTGCATGCACTGGTCCTTTTCTCTGGTGGGATCTAGCGCAGTCATTTGGCACAGATGGACTAGGTTCTGCGACTTGTGAGTGGCAATGTATGAAAGAAAATAGAATGTGAGTGATTATAATGTGATGTGACCAGGATGTGACCTGATGAGATGAGAATGTGTCATGCTGACTAACACTTGGACTTTGGCTTTAGACTTGAATACAATAGTCTAGATGTTTCTAGACTAGTCTTGACTTGGACTTGGAGACTTGACTTAGTGTCAAGGGTCGGGTACTGACGGACTTCGGTACTGCCGAGGGGTGTTGTCGAAAGGTCGGGCGGACTATGGCCAAGTCCTGCAGGCCAAGAGTAGTGGCGTTGGCTTCAACGTACTCGTGTGTTGCGCCCTACTTGCCCTGCGTGCCACTGTATTTACAACAGACAGGTACTCGGGGAGATGCTGAGGATGCCGGCCCGAGTCGAGGACTTAACAGAGGAGAAGAAGGTAGAAGGTCCTAAGCCTAATCAATACCCAGAATGAGGAAATATGTACATGCATGTCCTACTTATATAGGTTTAAGAAGCGACATGTGGAATAAGGAATGTGGGACAACAAGATATGCAGAGCATGTGGTCATTGTCTACAATGAACAAAATTAGAACAAGGAATGCAAAGCGGGGATAGAACAATAAAATACAGGACAATAGGGTCGTGACTCAAGATGGGACAATAGGGAGTGGCCGAGTATAAAACAATGGGGTCTCGTCCAAGGATAATACAAGGACAGGAAGTCCCGAGGTGAAACGAACCGAGGAGTACAAATGGCGGATGTGCCGAACCGGGACCGGCGCACCAAGTGTTATGCACATGACGCGGGCACTTGGTCGTGGATATAGGATGATTGCTCGGTCGGCACTGCCGGCAGATGGGTCTCGGTACATGGACTTGACACTTAGGGCTTTAACTTGAGAACTTGTTATTACAGAGGTGAGCCAGAGGCCTTTATATACAAAACCAAGCAATGATGCAGAATGATGCGAGAGGTTGGCTATGTCAGTTGAATGACAAAGCATGAGAATAAAGTATACAAAAGAGGAAACTATGGAGAAACTCTAGAGAAATGGTACATCATTGAGGCTGCATGAATAGGGGCTAGGGGCTATGATAGCGGGAGACTAACCAAAAAGGTAAGGATGATGAGTAACAATGAGAAAAGACTAATAGAATAGGGAACAGGTCTGAGTCAAGCCAAGAAAAAGGAAAAACACATAAAAGAAACAATAAAGGAGTCCACCAATAAACATCTAACAACCTTGTCCACTACTCCTGGAGGCCTTAGGATGAGTCAGGGGACTAAGTTATCTCAGAGTATTTCCAGGTCACAGGCAACATATCTTCTGCAATTTCTCCAGTATCCAATCCAAGGATAGGGGTCTGGGAGTAGGAGGACTAATGGGTACACAGTCATGCACTCTCATTTTGTGTTTAAGAGTGAGTCGAATGGAGTAGGTGGGATAATCAGGATGGGATGGTGCCCTGAACTCTGCCTCAAATTCCACTTTACTCCTATCATGATATGCTGGTCTAGACATCATTCCAAGAAACATGTATGGCTCTTGACTTTCTGAGAAATAGACTGCATCTCCTATTGCATATGACTGAGTGTAGATTGGATGGGATTGTCTTCTGAGTGAGAAATGTACTGGAGGGGGTAAGAGAAGATAATGATATGTCAATGGTTCTGCCTGGATCTGTGTGTCATGGGTGTTGTAGCATTGCATGGGAATGAGCTCCGAACAAGCATGATGATATAATGGGAGTCTGAAGATTTGAGTGCGGAATAGAATGGTTGGCTGTGTGATGTGACAACAGTGAAGGTGATATGGGATGAACACTGTTGGAGTTAAATTTGGAACATGGTTGAGATCATCCACTTTACTGTCACCAGTTCATCATCTAGACTACTCCTCTCACCCTACCCCCTCCACCCCTTACTATTCTCTCTTTCCCTGACCATTCCCTTATCCATTCTCTCTCGGAAAATTTACTGTTCCTTTATTATTTGGTCACAGCCCTATTGTTTTATCTTTGGCCATTTTCCATTGTTCTATTCTTATCCACTCTCTCATTATCTTATTTTCAGCCATCTTTCATTATTCTATTCTTGCTTACATTTATTATTCTATTCTTGATCACTGTGGACAATACCTTCACATGATTGTTCATACCTTATGGTTCTCTATTCCTTATGCTACCCTGTTCCACATCTTGCTTATTAACCTATATAAGTAGCAGATGTATGTAAATAGTTCCTCACTCTGAATATCAACTTGGTTTGCATCTTCTTGATCACCCTCCTCTTGTCTCAAGTCCTTCACTCAAGCCAACACTCTTGGCACCTTCATGGGCCTCTCATCTCTCTAAATCAGTGGCACGCACAGAACAGCAGGGTGCAATGCACAAGCACATTGAAGTCTAGCCACCCCAAATGGTCTGCAGGACTTGACCAACTTCTCAGCTTTACCCAGTCATGACAGTATATTCAGAGTGACACTGATTTCCATGCCACCTCAGTTCTTATGATCATGCCTCCACGTACTAGATCAACAGCCCACATGGATGACAATTGGCTCACCCCCACAGTAAATCAATGAAGGGAGCGAGAAGCCTCTGGCATCCTGCCCCTTCTCAAACAGCTCTGGAATGCTTTGAGCCCTACATGATGGGTAACCCCAATACGGAACCCCACTGGACCAGCAATTTAGAGCTTTTTATCAATGAGTTACAGTTCAATTTTGGCTCTTGGGATGAAAAAGCCAATGCCAAGATGGCTCTCAAAAAGTTAACTATGTAGGACAACCACAAAGCCACTAGGTTTTTTGTGGAATTTTACAGGCTCGCAGCTTTTTTTGACTATAACGACAATGCTCTCCTCTGCAAGATATACATGGCACTGCCAAAGCACATCAAAGACAGCCTCATCCATTTAGACAAACCCCATACACTCGACAAACTTTGAAATTGTGTCCAAAGGATCGACATAAGGTATTGGGAATGAAAGGCTAAACAGTGTGTGGAGGGCAGTAACAAGCCAAAGAAAGATATGAAATCAGAAACATCAGCAAGGACACATCTAAGAACAAGGATGGGAAAATGCCTCAGCACAACCCACCCAAGTACACTAAGACCCTTGGCAAAGATGGCAAGCTTCTCCTGACCAAACAACAAGAACACATGGACTACAACCTGTGTCTCCTCTGTGCTGCCAGTAATCACAAAGTTGCCGACACCAAAGCCTGTGCAACTACCACCCCTGACTCTATCTCACAGGCAGATGATGCCTTGGACATTAATGCTGAGGACTCAGCAATGGTGACTGAAGACTAGTTTGCCATCCCTTAGCCTCTAAGCACACCGAGAGTTGCATTGACTTGGCAGATGCTAGGAGTGAGGTGTAGATCAATGCTCACATGCCCCCAAATTTTCCTCTAAATTTCTGTCATTTGATTGGGTGCTGAATATCCTTGGCAACCCACCTTGATGCTTGAACATATCAGCATCTGTTCATAGTTACCCCTTTATGTTATTCTCATTTAGAATTCTTTGATCCAGTACTGCTAATTCGGTTATTACTGAATATATAGACATGTCACTAGATCTTCTATCAGGACAATCTCAGTCCACCTATCCATTATCATGTTACTAGATCCATCGGTCAGCAATATTTGGTCACAACTCGCTCACCCACTATAATCTGTTGATTAACAGGGTATTGGGCAGTATCATGTTCCATCACACCACTAATGCCTTTAGGTGCCTCTCAATGGGCCTCGGTCCAGTCAACATTTGCCACTGTTCTAAAAGCCTCACCCAGGATCCTGTTCCATCACTAGAAGCTCTGCTAATAGCCTCAGTCAATGCAACTGCCACATGCATGCTTGTATACCAGAATGGCTGACAAGTTTTTAGTTGAGACCTCTCGGTCAGTGGTGCCATTCTGCACGTTTGGCCAAGGTCTTTTCCGTCCATCCCCATCCATTCTTGTCTCATCTGCTCCATACATTCACATTGATATGCCCTTACCACTCCTTCCCACTTGCTTGGCTTGAAGCCAGCACCTTTAGTAGACAATGATATGTCTACCTAAAAGGGGGGGGTGATGACTAGCGAGAAACACTTCAAACTATGCAATCTCCCCTTCCAAAGACATCTCTCTCCTGAAATCCCTTCCCATTCACTCTCCATCCTGACCTTAATTCCCATCCATATTGACCCTACATCATCCCAACGTACTATTCCCGACCTCTTACAAACACAACTACTTCTGAATACATCCCTCCCAATCCACCATCAACCCCTGTTCAGTTCCACTTATCTTGAAAAAATCTGCCGAAAGCCCTGGCATGTTTACTTGCTCCTTTCTCCTTATATGCTTTTATTTCTTATCTTTTAATCCAGAAAAAAATTATTTCCAGTCATCTTTCAAAGTTTCATCTACAATCATCTCCTCCTTGTCAAGATTCGGTGACGCCGAGATATTGGTTAAGTCCTGCAAACCGTTATGGGGTGGCTAGGCTTCAACGTGCTCGTGCGTTGTGCCCTGCTGTTCCATGCATGCCACTAATTTGGATAGTGAGAGGAGCTTCGAGAGGATGCCAAGGACATCGGCTCGAGTGAAGGACTTTAGAAATAGGGAGCAGACAAAGGGGTGCGAATCAATTGATATTCTGAGTGAAGAACTATCTACATACATCCCACTACGTTTATAGTTAAGAAGCAAGATGTGGAACAGGGTGGCGTAAGGAATGGAGACAATAAGGTATGAGGCAACCACATGGAGGTATTGTCCACAGTGATCAGAAATAGAATAAGGAATGTAAGCGGAATTATAATAATAGAGTATGGCTGAGAATAAGATAATGAAATGGTGGGTGGGAATAGAATAATAGAGGACGGCCTAAGATAAAACAATGGCAGTGGCCAGGACAATAAGTGGCCATCATGTTGTTCGGGGGAAACGGGTTAAGGAGTGGATAGGGGGTGAAGGAACAATGAAAGGGGATATACAAGAGGAGTGGTCCATACAATGTACCAGGTGTACTGAGCTGAGGCCGTGCGGTAGTGCGAGATGATGTGGGTAAGGGCCGGTTGGTCGGTATTCCCAAGTGAGTCGGTGCTCGGTGTTGCGGGCTTGACACTCATCCTTTTCCCTATCCTCCCTCTTATCCCCATCAAGTTCATCATCCTTCAGCTGATCCTCCCCTGGACTCTCACTCCCATCCAACTGTCCAGGGACTCCTGTAGTACCCAGTACTCCCAAATCCCTGTGTTGACTCTCTCCCAAATGGACCATGGTGTGACCTACGAAACAAACCCCTTCTACTATATAGAGGAGCAACTTGTTGGTCCTTGCCTGCTCCTGCAGGAGGTCTTCCCAGATCTCAGCAAGCCACTGGGATCCCGACCCATCAGATGGTGGGACTTCTACCGTCATCTCACATCCGCTTGGCCACATGGCTGCCAGCCAGTTGCTTGGTCACATTGTAATAGCCCTCCTCGGCCTCTTCATCGGCCATTCTCCCTCCATTTCCATCTCCTCTCGCTCACTCTGCTCCTCCTCACTCTTACTCTCCAACTCCACCTCTTCCTGACTCCTTACCTGGAACTGCCAAGGTGCTGCCAGGCTACATTTGACCCAGCACATGTTGCAGCACCCGCACATTGCCCCTACATTTCTTATGGAGCAAGCCTCCCCGTATTCCTTGCAATGGTCACAAGGAGGATGGAGAGAGGGCAACCACTCCCAGGTCAGCTTCTTTTTGGGCTATTAAAGAGAAAATCAATCAAAAAATAAATAAAGAAAAAAGAAACAACACTATGCACATTGGCCCTCCTTGGCCTACCACTCTTAGTCACCCTGCTAGGCCCTGCGGCCACATCCATACCCCTCTTATGTGTCATCCTCTTTGGCACTCCTGGATCTTTGGAATCCCTGACAGCTTTGACACCCTCATTTTCGAGTGTCTTGCCCCACTCTTTCATACTCTGGTTAACATCTGCATCATCCTTCCCTTCGGGAGCCTGAGTTCCTGCCCATTGGGCCAAATAGGCCCATTGTTCCTTGGCCACTTTAGCAGCTTCCCAGGCCAGATGAGAGATTTCTGGAGCTCTGGCTGCCGTCTTGGACACTTCCTTGGCAACCTCCTTTATCTTTTTGATGTCCATTCTCGCCACTTTGGCAGCTTCCTTGTCTGCCTTCTTTCTGGCCTCAGTGGCCTCTTTTGCTTCCTGTTCTGCCTGCTTCTCTTGCTGACATTGTCTTTCAAGCTGTTTTTGCTTGAGTTGCTCCTTTTCATCATTGGTTATGGCACCCATGCTGATCCTTGATGGAAGTATGGATAAAGTTGATGGAAAGCCTGGAACTCCCCCAAACAATCCATGACATCACACCAGTGCCCATAACCCTATCTTTAAAACTCTGCCTACCTGCTTCATGGGTTCAGCCGCTAGAGGGGGGATACTGTCAAGTCCACAATACTGATCTCCAATTCACTTGCCAATACTGACTGACCAACCCTTACCCACATCACTCCTCACTACCACGTGGTCTTGGTTCAGTACAACCGGTTCATCATCTGGACTACTCCTCTCACCCTACCCCCTCCACCCCTTACTATTCTCTCTTTTCCTGACCATTCCCTTATCCATTCTCTCTTGGAATATTTACTGTTCCTGTATTATTCGGTCATGGCCCTATTGTTTTATCTTTGGCCATTTTCCATTGTTCTATTCTCATCTACTCTCTCATTATCTTATTCTCAGCCATCTTTCATTATTCTATTCTTGCTTACATTTATTATTCTATTCTTGATCACTTGGACAATACCTCCATATGATTCTTCATACCTTATTGTTCTCCATTCCTTATGCCACCCTGTTCCACATCTTGCTTCTTAACCTATATAAATAGCGGATGTATGTAGATAGTTCCTCACTCTGGATATCAACTTGGTTTACATCTTCTTGTCTGCCCTCCTCTTGTCTAAAGTCCTTTGCTCAAGCTGACACTCTTGGCACCTTTGTGGGCCTCTCATCTCTCCAAATCAGTGGCATGCACAGAACAGCAGGGTGCAATGCACAAGCACATTGAAGCCTAGCCACCCCTAGTGAAAGGCATGGGTCACCCATGGGTCAAATGTGGGTGACCCACACCTGACCCATGGGAAACCCAAACCCATAAACCTATGGGTTTTTTCCCACAGGTTGACAGGTGATGGGTGCATGCTGCACCCACACGTGCCATATGTGCACCTGATGTACAACACAAATGGGCTGTACATGCATGCAACGTATGACACAAACATGCCGTATGTGCACGCGATGTATGATACAAACGCACCGCACGTGCACAGGATGTACAAGATGAATGCACCATACACATGCATGACATACGACATGAACACGCCATAGGTGCATGTGACATATGACAGGAACATGCCACATGTGTGCTTGTCATACACATCACCATACAGTGCATTGGTGTCTGCACATTAGTATCAGCACATGCCCATATGATGTATTGGTGTCTGCACATGCACGTGCTGTAGGGTGCAAACTTGCATCTCACCCCTGAGAGACCAATCTCAATATATTGTACTTATATATCGATTTTTATGCCATTCTGTGCGCTTTTTCATTCTGAAAATTTTCGTTATTATTTTGTATTTTTACCCTCAGTATTGAGGGAGTTATTCTTCGTTTTGTATGTACTCATTGCCCTAAGGGCTTTGATTATTGCAGCATTTTCAGTTCAGTTTTGGCCAATTCTTTCTCTAACCTCCGCAATTGTTCCTTGGCATCCATGCCAGAGCTGAGACTAGTGAGGATATCTGTGGCTACGGCTATAGAGCAAGGGGAGTCTGGTGTCAGGTATGTCCAGGTGCTGGTATTCTCTGAGTCACTTCTGTTGAGTCCAAAACTACCTATGACTGTGCTGTAGTGCGACTCCTGGTCCTTATTAGAGAGACTTTCCTGATATAAGGGCAACCTTCCTGCAATCTCTGGATATGTCTCAGGGGGAGCTAGGTAGGGGAAATCCAAAGTTTATATATAATTATCTACTTATATGTGAGGCTCTTACCTAGGTAGTGAAAATCCAAAGAGGAAAGTCTAAGTATTCTGCTATCAGTCAGCCTTCTCTTATATACCCTTTATGTAAGTGGTCTGTACACCAGCTTATAAATATATTCATTGGATTCAATAGAGCCTGTCTTTTGGTATTAATTCTGTACCTCTGGCATTTATTCCAGAGCCCAGTTACCTATACTAGGCTTGTTCCAGGTTCCTGCTCAGTGGTCCTTCAGACCTTGGTCTCTTACCCTCAGAGTTAGGCAGAGTCCATAATAGGATTTCAGACTTGGGTCAGGCTTTGGAGTGGGTCTTTCTCTGACAGATGCGAAAGGTGTCATCCCAAGTAAGGATTTAAGGACAGAAGGACTAGGGCTTGCAAAAGTCAATATTCAGAATGAGGAATTATGTACATCTATATGCTACTGATATAGTTTAATAATTGGAGGTGGAACAGAGTAGCATAAGATATGTACAGGGGATAAGATATGGAAAGCATGTGGAAGCATTTTCCACAATGATGGAAAATGTCAAGTACATGTACCGAGAACTGTCCACTTGGCAATGCCGACCGAGCAACTATCCTATATCTATGACTAAGTGCCCATGCTCCATGCATAACACTTGGTACACCAGTCTCGGCTCAGTACATCCACCATCTACACTCCTTGTCCTCACTCTTCAGTCCGTCTCACCTCGGGACTTCCTGTCCTTGTATTATCTTCGGTCACAACTCCATTGTTTTATACTCAGCTACTCCCTATTTGTCAAGCCCGCAACACCGAGCACCGACTCACTCGGGAATGCCAACCAACCGGCCCTTACCCACATCATCTCGCACTACTGCACGGCCTCGGCTCAGTACACCCGGTACATCGTATGGACCACTCCTCTTGTACATCCCCTTTCATTGTTCCTTCACCCCCTATCCACTCCTTAACCCGTTTCCCCCAAACAACATGACGGCCACTCATTGTCCTGGCCACTGCCATTGTTTTATCTTAGGCCATCCTCTATTGTTCTATTCCCGCCCACCATTTCATTATCTTATTTTCAGCCATACTCTATTATTCTAATTCCGCTTACATTCCTTATTCTATTTCTGATCACTGTGGACAATGCCTCCATGTGGTTGCCTCATACCTTATTGTCTCCATTCCTTACGCCACCCTGTTCCACATCTTGCTGCTTAACTATAAAAGTAGCGGGATGTATGTAGATAGTTCTTCACTCAGAATATCAATTGATTTGCACCCCTTGTCCGCACCCTATTTCTAAAGTCCTTCGCTCGAGCCGACGCCTTCGGCATCCTCTCAAGGCTCCTCTCACTATCCAAATTAGTGGCACGCACGGAACAGCAGGGCGCAACATATGAGCATGTTGAAGCTTAGCCACCCCACAATGGTTTGCAGGACTTAACCGATATCTCGGCGTCACCGAATCCTGACAGTATTGTCCTATCCTTGGCCACATTTCTATTATCCTATCCTTTATTGTTCTATGCCCGTTTGCATTCCTTCATTCTAATTTTACTCGTTGTGGACAATAACCGCATGCTCTGCATACCTTGTTGTTCCACATTCCTTATTCCACATGTCGCTTCTTAACCTATATAAGTAGGACATGCATGTACATATCTCCTCATTCTGGGTATTGACTAGGCTTAGGCCCTTCTACCTTCTTCCCCTCTGTTAAGTCCTCGACTTGGGCTGGCATCATCAGCATCCTCCCAAGTACCTGTCTGTTGCAAATCTGTGACATGCACAGCAAGTAGGGCGCAATGCATGAGTACGTTGAAGCCAACGCCTACTCTTGGCCTGTAGGACTTGGCCATTGTCCACCCGACAACCTTTGGCAGTACCAAAGTCTGTTAGTACCCGAAGCTTGACAGAAAATAAAACAATCGACATAACTGAAAATAGAACAATAGAATGTGACCAAACATAAAACAATAGAGGCATAGCCAAAAATAGAACAATAGACATATCCCTAGGGAAAGCAGATCAGGGCATAAAAGAATGAGCAAAGATAGAAAGGATGGAATGAAGGGGAAATTTGGGCTTGACAGCTGTTCCTAGAATATTGTAAGGTGTTTTAGGTTGATTATATGACTTTTAAGTATATCAATTGATTCAGCTGATAATTGGTTATTTTTCCAATTTTTAGTTTCACAGATATCCCTGAAATGATACAGGGTGTTTCAGATTGATTGTATGACTTGTTTGGAATATATTTACATTTATAATTTTTTATAGTTTTCAGGAATTGAACCAGTGGGTGTAACATCTGATTGTCCTGGTAATTGACAGTTTTAGGTAATTTTTATGATTCTAGCCTGACAGATGTTCCTGATATCATACAGGGTGTTTCAGATTGTTCATATGGCTTCAATAGACTGTATGCTTTTGATAAAATTTATGTAGTGCTCAGGGATTGAATTATATGTTGTATCAATTGATTGTCCTGGTGATTGATGGTGATTTGATAGTCCTTGGTCATTTTTTTGATTTTAACTTGAAAGGTATCCCTGGAATTATTACTAGTGTTCTGAATTGATTATATGACTTGTATTGACTGTGTTTTCATTGATTGGACTCATTAAATGTTCAGGGATTGAATCAGGGACTGTGTCAATTAATTGGACTGATAATTGGTCATTTTTTCTATTTTTGGCTTGACAGATAGCCATGAAATTATATAGGGTGTTCTATAAAGGATATTTAGATGGGGAATATGGACTAGTAGTTAGACTTATTGCTATTATACAAAGACTTGTAGCTACAGGGTTCATGGCTAATATTCTATGTGAATATATGCACTCACGTAGATGGCGCAGAGCAGGTGGATCATATGTAAGCACTGGCCCAAGGAGCTAGCAGGAGGTGTGAAGAAGAGTCGTGTTGATCACAGTAGGTGATCCACAATAATAAATTTGTTCAATAAGGGTGTGAGTGCGATGTACTACACCTATTTAATGATCCCCACTGGTGTCAAGTACATGTACCAAGACCTGTCCACTTGGCAATGCTGACCAAGCAACCATCCTGTATCCACGACCAAGTATTCACGCTGCTTGCATAACACTTGGTACACCGGTCTTGGCTCGATACATCCACCATCCACACTCCTTATCCTCACCCTTCAGTCCATCTCGCCTCAGGACTTCCTGTCCTTGTATTACCTTCAGACATGGCCCCATTGTTTTATAGTCGGCCACTCCCTATTGTCCTATCTTGGGTCATGATTCCATTATTCTATCCTTATTGTTCTATCCCCGTTTTGCATTCCTTCATTCTAATTTTATTTGTTGTGGACAATAACCACATGCTCTGCATACCTTGTTGTCTCACATTCCTTATTCCACATGTCGCTTCTTAACCTATATAAGTAGGACATGCATGTACATATCTCCTCATTCAGGGTATTGACTAGGCTTAGGACCTTCTACCTTCTTCCCCTCTGTTAAGTCCTCGACTTAGGCCGGCATCATCAGCATCCTCCCGAGTATCTGTCTGTTGCAAATTGGTGGCATGCATGGCAAGTAGGGCACAATGCATGAGTACATTGAAGCCAATGCCACTACTCTTGACCTGCAGGAATTGGCCATTGTCTGCCCAACAACCGTACCTGAAGCTTGACAGCTGGGTCTGCAGTCTTGAATAACAACGACAGATGTTTTGAACTAATGCGGCCTGACGTCATGTGAGTGCATCGAGTAGGTATCAAATATAAGTGTAGAGGGGTTTTGGTACTGGAGACTGGTTATATTTGTTGTAGTTACTCTGTCTTTATACAAGTAAAACTCCTGACTATGATATGATCTGTAACTAATGGATTCTGTAGAGCATATGCAGGGTCGGCCCATTGTAGGCTGCCCCGATGAGATCTTCATAGACAAATGACACCTGTCAGTGGTGCCCTTTGAATAAAATTGCTTCTCCCTTTGTTCCCTTCTTGTTTGCAATGATTATTGCCTCTCTGAGTCATGTCCTGTGTCTCATCCTCCTATTTCTCAGTCACCTGTCCTCAGTGACTGCATATATGCACCCCAGTTCCCTCAATTCTTGTTCTTTTACATGTGAGTCTCTTCCCCTATGTCCTTTCTGTCTCCTCCTATCCATTTCCCTTTGTCTCCTTCCGTATTCCATACATTTTGGCTCTTCTGGCCCCTACATCTCCTGATCATCTGGGCGCTTAGCATCTAAGTCGCTGCCATATTGTGTCTCTCACACAGTAACTACTAGTAAGTCCATGTACTATACTATCTTCCACTGCATGCTCACTAATACTTGTTTTTTACCCTACTTTACACTATTTTTCTTTGTTATACAATTGGATATACACATAAATGTGTATTCTGTCCTTATTCCCTTATCCTTCGCTCCCCTCTCTCCATTCCTTCCACCATTTATCACAACATTCTAGATTATTATATAACTTGTATTTACCATGTATTTCATCCAGAAGTTCCATATGATAGCCAGAATCAAAATTGGTTGGTGAATGGTTTGATTGACCTGATGAGTGACAGTGTGTGCCTCTTTTTTTCATCTTATGACTTGACAGATGCACCTGGAATTATATAGGGTATTCTAGAAGCCTTATATTAAGTGTTTCTTTGTGCAGTAATTTTTTATGGGATCCTGGATCAGAGCAGGGAAATGAAAGATTTGATTGCCCTTGTAATTGATGGTGTTTGATAAATATTTCCTTGAAAGAAGTCCCTGTTATTGATTTATCAATAGAGATGATTTGTCATTGGTTTGGTTTGTCAGTCAGGAGCATGACATATTATTCCTAACATTGTATTCCTGGTTCAAGATATATTTCAGGAGGGGGGTGTGGGTTGGTTTTCCTCATCATTCATGTGTTGTACTCTTATTTATTATCTTGACTTTGCTTCTATTCTTCTATTGCTTGATGTATGCTTTATATTGTTGCTTTACAAGTCCGTGAGTGTTTTTTCATGGATTCTTGCTTTGTGTAATACTGACATGTCAATTTTTTTGTTTTTGTTGTTGTCATATACTTGTTACTATGATGTTATGATCTTTTTATGTATAGCTGGCTACTTTATTCTTTTTTATGTGGTGTTACAACTGCTCCTTACATGTGTAGGTTTTCTCTAGGATTTTTTGCAAGTTTTATCCATATTTCTATTAGTGTAAATAAGTTATGTTTGGTGGTATTGTTGTGTTTATATGGTTAGTGCAGGTTTATTCAGGTATTATATCTCTGTCAAGTACACGTACCGAGGATCTGGTAACTCAGTGGTACAAACTAAAATACTCCGTTAGTAAACAAGTATGAGCCACTCGATGAGTTGTTCTCGGCTAGATGCACATATCAGTCACATTCCTCATTCCCATCCTATGCCTACTCCTCACCCCTCAGTCCGCCTCACCTTGGGACTTCCTGCCCTTGTGTTATCCTCGGTTACAGCCCTTGTTTTATAATCAGGCATTTCCTATTGTCCTATCCTTGGGCACGTCCTATTATTCTGTCCTTTATTGTTTTATCCCCGTCTTGCATTCCTTATTCTAATTTTACTCGCTGTGGACAATAACCACATGCTCTGCATACCTTGTTGTCCCACATTCTTTATTCCACATGTCGCTTCTTAACCTATATAAGTAGGACATGCATGTACATATTTCCTCATTCTGGGTATCAACTAGGCTTAGGCCCTTCTACATTCTTCTCTTCTGTTAAGTCCTTGACTCGGGCCAGCATCATCAGCATCCCCCCGAGTATCTGTCTGTTGCAAATACAGTGGCATGCACGGCAAGTAGGGCGCAATGCATGAGTACATTGAAGCCAATGCCACTACTCTTGGCCTCCAGGACTTGGCCATAGTCCGCCCAACCTTTCACCAACACCCCTCGGCAGTACTGAAGTCTGTCAGTACCCGACACTTGACAGTATACCCAGAATCAAACTACTTTCTGTGCATTCACGGTTTACAAATATGGTCTTTCAAAGACACCCTTTTAATGATCTTTCTATCTTGTTATTCAGAACCGGATCTCCCAGTAGCCTTTCTAACTGTTTTGAATCAAGATCTGCTCATAGCTTCACCGGATCGTCTTACTCCTAGGAGGTTGTCCAACAAGACAGGTCCACGCCACAGCATTTTCAACTCAATACCAGTATAGATTCGGAAACCACCCAGTTCAGAAAAACTTCAGTTTTTTCTGGCCGACTGGAAGGCAATGCCCCATCCTTGGCAATCTGTCCAGCATGCTTGATCAATCAGCATCAGCTCACAGACCATTTAAAAATTTGTTTATGATTATGACCTTTCTCGATCTAGTATTTCTCGCTAACAAGCACAGATACATCTACTAGATTTTCTGTCCAGACGACTTCAGTCCACCCATCTGTCTGTCATGTACTAGATCCATTGGTCAGCAAAATTCAGGCACAACTCGCTCACCCGCTATAATCTGTTGATTAACAGGGTATTGGGCAGTATTATAATCCGTCAAGCTACTAACATTTTTAGGTGTATCCCAATGGCCTAGGTCCAGGCGGCATTTGCCACTGTTCCAAAAGCCTCACCCAGGATCCTGTTCCGTCGCTGGAAGCTTCGCCAATAGCCCTAGTCAATGCAACTGCCTTGCACATGCTTGTATACCAGAACGGCTGGCAAGTTTTTCGGCAGGGACCTCTCGGTCAATGTTGTCATTCAGCATGTTTGGCAAAGGTCTCATCCATCTGTCCCCATCCGTTTCTGTTCACACACTCCGTCATATGCAATTACGACCCTTCTCCGTTCTTCTCGGCTAGAGGCCGACACTTTTAGTAGACGGTGGGACGTCTACCTAAAAGGGGGGGTGGTGACCAGCTAGAAACCTTTTCAAACTGCACAAACTCCCCTCCCGAAGACATCCTTCCCCCGAAAAAACACCCTCCCTCCATCACCTTCTGTCCTGTTCTCCACTCCCCCTGTCCCATTCCATCACCTATCATGTCCCCCTCTTCCCTGATCCTTTCTCCAGCCACTCAGCCACTCCCCTATACACTCCCGACACTCTGCTCACGACCCTACGGCCACTTTTACTCCTGAAAAATATCCCCTCATTCTACATTTAACCTCTAATCCCTCTACAAACATCCATCCCAGTCCATCTGCCACCCTCTTCTCCCATCAATATAATGCAGCCGAGGTGCCGAACACCTTGGCACCTCCAACTTGTTGTATTTTTCCCTTGATTTCTTTTATTTTTCTACCTTCTTAATATATATATATATACAAATTCTATTATTTCCCCTAGTCTATCTCCACATATTCACCCTCATTTCTCTCCTCCTCTTCTTTCCTCCCCTGCTCTTCCTTCTTCTCCTCATCCTGCAAAACATCCCTCAACTCCTCCAGTCACAGGTTTCCCGACAAGTCAGGCTCCCTCTCAAGAAGGAGCTGCATCATGTCCTCCATATGATGCAACCTCCCCTCCATCCACCCCAATCTGTCTGCTCTGTCTGTCCTCCCTGTCCGTTTCTGTCCAGACCCCCCAGCCAGCAGTACTTCAGGTTCAACAACCTTCCTGTTCGGTTTTTGGGTACAGGCCTGCTTTGGCCTCTTCCGTGGGGGTTCCACCGCCACATCTGCTCCTGCACCCTCTCCTAGGTCTACCGGGAAGACTTTGTCCCAGATCGACTGACTCTTCCGCTAGGAGAGATCTGTTAGTATGAGGAGTGAAGAACGCACTACCACTCACCTGCGACTGTTAAGTCCGCGTGTCAGGCACTTAGCTAGTACTTCCAAAAGAGCTATCCCGGTTAGCGTGGAGGTCCGTAACGGGGCCGAAGACCGAAGACGGAAGCCGGATGGACTACGGACGGGGGCAAAGGCGCCGGGAACTTAGGGTCAGTTGCAGAATGGTTCAATACGGTCACTGAGGTGTTCGAGGTCGAAGGGACTTGGCTTCAACGTATGTGTTACGCCCTCCTCAATCGTCTGTCCCTAATTTCGGAAAGGAAACAGGAGTTTACCGGAAATGAATCGGAAACTGGTGGAAGACTAAATCGATATTCGTACTAGCAAACAGTCTAGTCGACTGGGAGACTATATACATGTGACTATCCTTGTACTATCTTTGCCGGTCATAAAACAAGGAAAAGGGGAGTACAAGGGGTCAATATAAAAGAGAAAACAAGGGAGTGAGGTACGCGATGGTCTTGCGCGTCGGCTATCAAGGTAACGGAACCTTGACTTCGGAGTCTTCGGAGGTTCAGAATTGCGGAACCTGGGAATGTATGTCGGACCTCCGGAGATCTGTTGTTCAGGCTTTGGGCGGTCGGAAGGGTCCCAGAAACGGTGCGGGTGGTTGTTGTGCTTAATGTGGGTTTGTTTGGCAGCATGGGCTATAACAGCGACCCTCTTCCCCGTCTTCGAGCACTCAGCCCCATACTGGGCCCTGCCCCCATACTCCTACTCCACTCCCATTCATTAGTCTTTGGGACCCCCGAGGTCCCAGGGTTTTCTGCCTACTCGGATGTTTCAGCCCATGGGGATACGGCCTCTTGACCGTCCTCCACATCCTCCAGAGTATCCCAGCTCGCTGCTACTAGTCGCCCCACAGTCACTTCCCCATCAGCCCCCACGACCCCCGCTGAGGCACCCTCCACACCCGCACTATCCGTATTCCCCGCTGAAGCACCCTCTTCACCCACACTACCCGCATTTTCCAAAAACATCCACAATCCATCGCCTTGTGTTGATGATGCATCACGCCCATCAATGATGTGTCCTTCCATGGTCGCCTGTTCAATGTTGTCGGTTTTGGCGAACATTTCATTTCGGTTATTTTTTTTGGGCAATGATGATAAATGGGAATAATACAGTAGAATGATGAGAACACTAGAAGCTTCCCAAACTACCTGCAAGGTTATGTTTAGGCGGACCAAACTTTACTTTTAATTTCCGGCTTCAGGGGTTCAGCCACTAAGGGAGGGATACTGTCAAGTACACGTACCAAGGTCCCGATTATTTGCCAGTGCCGACCAAACAACCATCCTACGTCCACGTACAAGTGTCCATGCCGCATGCATAACACTTGGTGCGCCAGTCTCGGCTCAGTACATCCGCCACCCACACTCCTCGGTCCGTTTCACCTCAGGATTTTCTGTCCTTGTATTATCCTCAGTTATGACTCCATTGTTTTATACTCGGCCACTCCTATTGTCCTATCTTTGGACATATTCTATTATTCTATCCTTTATTGTTTTATCCCTGCTTTACATTCCTTGTTCTAATTTTATTCGTTGTGGACAATGACCTCATGCTCTGTATACCTTGTTGTCCCACATTCCTTATTCTACATGTCACTTCTTAACCTATATAAGTAGGACATGCATGTACATATTTCCTCATTCTGGGTATCAACTAGGCTTAGGCCCTTCTACCTTCTTCTCTTCTGTTAAAATCCTCGACTTGGGCCGGCATCCTCAGCATCTCCCCGAGTATCTGTCTGTTGCAAATACAGTGGCACGCTGTAGAGTTGCTCTAGGTAATTAATACCTAAAAGCCTGCGTACACCGGTCCTTTTCTCTGGCAGGATCTAGCGCAGTTGTTCGGCACAGCTGGAATAGGTTCTGTGACTTGGCAATGTATGAACGGAAATAGATAGTGAACGAA
>QLPI01006654.1:0-25318 GCA_003314275.1 Chroogomphus rutilus | reverse complement strand
TCTGGCGGAGTAGCGGAGTCCAATAACAAGCAATAGAGAGAGGAGTAGAGAAATCATGACAATGCCCTACGCTGAGCCGACCACCTCATTCTGAATCACCCAATCAGCTCCTCGTCCTTCAACCCCTTGCATCTCAAATTGCATCTCCATACCAGCAGACTTTCCATGCCAATCTCAACACCTCCACTCATTCGGTAGCATGTGGCCGGCCGTCACAACCTGTCTGAGCGCATCCTCGGTCCAGAACGATAAAGAGCACGTTACATGGGGCATGCATCATGCATGTTGCAAAGCATGGTGCAAACACGTGCATGTGAGGTTGCTCAGCGCACAGAGCAGGTGCAAGTGGGCTTGCCAGATGAAAGTGCCGATGTGAGTGCTGCCAAAGGAAGCCCACAATATGGCATGTTCTTTGCAATGGTATGCTGTCACATCTCATAGTCAGACAGGGAGGACAAGCCCTTGCAGCCAGCCCAGCTGTTGGGGACCACAGACAATAAGTGGGTGTACGGGTGTCAGTACCGTGCGCCCATGTCAAGTAAGTTGCAGCAGTCATGTATCATAAGTTGCACGATGAGATGTGCGTCAAGCGTGGACTCATTTTTCTCCAGTGCAGGACCTCCACATTGAACAGCGGGAACAAGCGGGAAGGCACATGCATGCAGCCCCTCATTAGCCTCCACAGGGGCAGCAGTGACGGCAACCAGGGACAGGTGCAGGGTCATCACCTCAAGTCTGGTGGATTCTGGCAGATGCCATGCATATGCAAGAAGTAGTCAAACCACATTCAGTGTTCAAGTGGACTCGGCATCATCACGGACCACCCAAGCCTACGGGCATCTGTCATGTACTGGGGGCAGTGCAGCATGGTTACACTCCGGGATGGCAGAGGGAACAGAGGATGACCAGCGGCACTATGGACGACGATGGCAAATGAAATGGGGCTGCATGGGCTGCACTGGGACCAACAGTGCATGGGTTTTGGCAGGCGTGCACACGACCGGTGCACATAGTCCACATGCATAGATCTGGCAGGCAGCCCTTTGCAAGCACCAGAGTCGTGGACTGAGCTGAGCAACAAGCGTGGCTTATGTGATGCCCTAGGGCATTTGCGGAGGTGGTGGTGGCATTGGCATGCATACGATTGGGCTGCAAACAGATGGTACAAGGCATCACGGGGGCATTGAGCGGTCACACAAGGGAGTTATTGGCTCAGATGTCATTGGCAACAAGTAGTTGCAGCCCTTTGCCAGCTTCTACACCCCTCACTCCAATGGCACGTGTTGGATTCATGTCACTTTGGTGCGGGAGTGACAGATGGTCATGCATTTTGTGAGTACAGTGTGGTAGGCCAAAAGGAGAGGTGCACAGTGGGTCCACAGTGGGTGCAGCATGAGTGAGTCAAACCATGACTCATGAGGAGACCTACTCATACAAGCAGAGAAAAATCGTAAAATACATAAATGTTTAATGGAAGGAATACTGATTGGCTACTCACCAAACTCAAAAGCATATTGATGCTACTATTCCAACACTGGCTGAATCATTGTAATATGAAATGTGTTTTTTATTGAATTAAAAGACAACCATCCTCACACATATTGACCAGGTGTGCAAGTGGGGGATGCAGGAGAAGCAGATGATCCTGAAGACCAGTCTGGATGGATATAAATAAAACCTATCACTCAAAATGGGGGGCAAATTGAAGTGTCATATGAAGACCATGCACCAATACCATAAACAGGTCCCAACCTGTGTAGAGAAAACCATATTCCAAAACCTTCTGCAGATGGTGCTGCAATCAGGGGGATATCACATAAAACCCTGCTTGAGAAGGCAAAACATAAAATAAGGGAGAAGGAAACAAATTGACATACCAATTAGGTTACACATATCTGAGAGAACATGATCACAATAGCAATGGACAGGGAAATAGATAAACTACTAGCTGTTACAGAAAGTGACTTTAGAAATTATCATGAAACTATGATGTAGCTGAGTGAGAAATAAGCTATGATGATAAGATGGATTCCATATGAAGACATGGTGTCTGGATGCTTGTACCATGGTCTAGCATTCCATCAGGACATCAAATCCTCGGATGCCATTCTGCATTCTGTATTCCTACAAAAAATGATGAAAATCACAACATATCATGCTGTAAAACACAGATTGTAGCGAAAGGGTACTCACAAGTGCAGGGGATTGACTATACCAACATTTTTGCACCTGTTGCACACCTTGAATCATTAAAGACTGTCCTAGGACTTGCTGCCTCCCTAGACCAGGAAATCCATCAGTTTGATGTCAAAACAGTGTTCCTGCATGGCAATCTTACCAAAGAAATCTTCATGGAATAACCAGAGGAACACAAAGAGAAAGGGAAAGAAGAGTGGATTTGCAAATTACACAGGTCCCCTGTATGGACTGTGCCAGGTAGGCCATTGCTGGTATATAAGACTATATACAGAAATGTGTCATGCAGGGTTCACATGGGCCAGTGTCAACCACAGTGTTTTCATTAAGAAGGGTTCCAAAGGCAGTCTCATGGGTACCCTCCATGTTGATGATATGGCTGCAGGTGCTACTGATAAATCCGCTCTAAATCTGACGATAACTGACCTTTGAAAAATGATGTAGTTGACATGGGGCCAATTGAGTGGTTCCTTGGGATGAGTGTCACAAGAGACCAACAAGCACAAACAATTTCTTTATCCCAAGGTGCTTGCATTCATACTATATTACAATGTTTCAACATGTCAGACTGTTTTGGTGTCTGCACTCCACTAGCTCCAAATGTCATCCTCACAAAATCTGTTAGGGCTTCCTGTGAAAAAGAAAAGGAACAAATGAAGAAGATTGCATACCTGGCCAGTGTTGGCTCTCACATCTATGCATCAATGGCAACTGTCAGGCACCAAAAATGCCAACATTGCATAGGCTGAGTACTAATGCAAAAGTATCAACTTCATGATGCTGGCAGGGAATTGGCCAAGTCTATTAGACCAATTAGGGGGCTTGGCTTCAAAGTACTTGTGTGTTGCACCCTACTTTCCAGGTGTGCCACTAATTTCAGAGAGGAGAAGAACTCGGGAGAGTGCCGAGGGTGTCAGCCTAGGTAAGGGCTTTAGACAGCAGGATGAGCGAAGGCAAGAAGCATATGCCAAGTTGATACTCAGAATAAGGAAATATCTGAATCCATATGCTACTTATATAGGTTAAGAAGCAAATGTGGATCAGGGTGGCATCAAATATGGAAAAAAGCATAAGGTATGGAGAGTATGTGGGATCATTTTCCACAATGCTCAAGCATAGAATAATACAATATGACTGAGCATAGAATAATAAGAGCATGACTGAAAATAAAACAATAGAATGTGACCAAATATAAAACAATAGGGTCATGACCAAAATAAGTCAATAGAAATGTCTGGAGGTAAAATGGGATGGGGGGAGATCAGGAATAGAAGAATAAACAGAGGTAGAAAGGATGGGATGAGGGGAAGTTGTCAATTACACGTACCGAGACCCATCTATTCAGCACTGTCGACCGAACAATCATCCTATATCCACGACCAAGTGTCCACACCACATGCATAACACTTGGTACGCCGGTCTCGGCTCGGCACATCCACCATCCACACTCCCTGTCTTCACCTTTCGGTCCATCTCCCCTTGGGACTTCCTGTCCTTGTATTATCCACAGACACGACTCCATTGTTTTATACTCGGCCACTCCCTATTGTCCCTTGAGTCATGATTCTATTATCATGTCTTTTATTGTTTTATCCCCGTTTTGCATTCCTTGTTCTAATTTTATTTGTTGTGGACAATAACCACATGCTCTGCATGCCTTGTTGTCCCACATTCCTTATTCCACATGTCGCTTCTTAACCTATATAAGTAGGACATGCATGTACATATTTCCTCATTCTGGGTATGACTAGGCTTAGGCCCTTCTACCTTCTTCTCCTCTGTTAAGTCCTCGACTCAGGCCAGCATTATCAGCATCCTCCCAAGTATCTGTCTGTTGCAAATAGGTGGCATGCACGGCAAGTAGGACACAATGCACGGGTACGTTGAAGCCAATGCCACTACTCTTGGCCTGCAGGACTTGGCCAAAGTCCGCTCGACCTTTCTCCAACACCCCTCGGCAGTACCAAAGTCCATTAGTACCCGAAGCTTGACAGTATACCCAGAATCAAACTACTTTCCGTGCATCCATGGTTTACGAATATGGTCCCACAAGACACCCTTTTGATGATCTTTCTATCTTGTTATTTGGAACTGGGGCCCTTCTAACTGTTTTGAATCAGAATCTGCTCATAGCTTTACCAGATCGTCTTACTCCTAGGAGGTTGTCCAACAAGACAGGTCCATGCCACAGCATTTTCAACCCAATACCAGTATAGATTCGGAAACCACCCAGTTCAGAAAAAATTGAGTTTTTTCTGGCCGACTGGAAGGCAATGCCCCACCCTCGGCACTCTGTCCGGCATGCTTGATCAATCAGCATCAGCTCACAGACCATTTGAAAATTTGTTTATGATTATGACCCTTCTTGACCTAGTATTTCTTGCTAAACAGCACAGATACATCTACTAGATTTTCCGTCCGGACGACTTCAGTCCACCCATCTGTCTGTCATATCACTAGATCTGTCGGTCAGCAAAATTCGGGCACAACTCACTCACCTGCTATAATCCATTGATTAACAGGTATTGGGCAGTATTATAATCCATCAAGCTACTAACGTTTTTAGGTGCATCCCAATGGCCTCGGTCCAGGCGGCAATTGCCACTGTTCCAAAAGCCTCACCCAGGATCCTGTTCCATCGCTGGAAGCTTCACCAATAGCCCTAGTCAATGCAACTGTCTTGTGCATGCTTGTATACCAGAACAGCTGGCAAGTTTTTGGCTGGAACCTCTGGGTTAGTGTTGTCATTCGGCACATTCGGCCAAGGTCTTTTCCGTCCATCCCCATCCGTTCCCGTTCATTCACTCCACATATGCGCATCATATGCCTGTATGACCCTTCTCTGTTCTTCTTGGCTAGAGGCCGACAACTTCAGTAGACGGTGGGATGTCTACCTAAAAGGGGGGGGTGGCGACCAGCTAGAAACCTTTTCAAACTGTGCAAACTCCCCTCCCAAAGACATCCCTCTGTTGGGTGCAAACTTGCATCTCACCCCTGAGAGACCAATCTCAATATATTGTATTTATATATCGATTTTGGTATCATTCTGTGCGCTTTTAAATTCTAAAATTTCCTCTCATTTATCTGTATTTTTACCCTCACTATTGAGGGAGTTATTCACTCTTTACTATGTATGCTACTTACGGGCGCTTACCCACGCACGACGCGACGCGCATGGCCAGCTCCCTGGATTTGGAACCGGCAGTCTGGCTCAAACCTTTGATAGGGTCAAGGGCCAGTTGCAGGGTATATGCGGGTAAGACACAACCCGCGCAAGCCTCCCTCCTCAGTTATTGACTACACTGAGGAGGTGAGTTGTATAATATATTGTACAAGCCTTTAAGGCTAATTTCCCTTTATTCTTTTTGTAAGATAAAATACATAGGTATATTTTCCGAATATACACTCAGTTATTGACTACACTGAGGAGATAAAATACATAGATTGCCTACAAATTCTTCAAACCTACTGTAATTTGCTCATAATCTCATCACCCTCTGCCTAAAAAACCCTCTGTTCCATCCCTACTCCCCTCCAATCCATCTCCTATCCCTATCTTCTATCCCATCCTCCCTCTCTCCTGATCCTTTCTCTGTCCACTCAGCCACTCCCTTATATGATCCCGACACTCCACTCACGATCCTACGACCACTCTTACTCCCAAAAATACCCCCTCATTCCACCTGTAACCTCTAATCCCTCTACAAACATCCCTCTCAGTCCATCCATCACCCTCTTCTCCCATCAATATAACACCGCCGAGCTGCCAAACACCTTGGCACTTCCGACTTGTTGTATTTCTCCCTTGATTTCTTTTACTTTTCTTCCTTCAAAAAATTTTTTTATAATTTTCATTAATTTCTCTAATCTATTTCAACATATTCATCCTCCTCATTCCTCTCCTGCTCTTCCTTCCTCCCTTGCTCTTCCCTCCTCTCCTCATCCTGCAAAACATTCCTCAACTCCTCCAGTTGTGGGTTTCCTGATAAATCAGGTTCCCTCTCAAGAAGGAGCCGTATCACGTCCTCCATCTGACACAACCTCCCCTCTATCTGTCCCACTCTGTCCATTCCGTCCGTCCTCCCCATCTTCCTCATCCACTTCCGTCCCAACCCCCCAGCCAGCGGTACCTCTGCGGTAGCTCTCCCGCTCGGTTTCTTGGTACAGGCCTGCTTCAGCCTCTTCCTTGGGGGTTTCCCCTCCACAACAGCTTCCCCACCCCCAGGTTGGGTCACCTCTGCACCCTCTCCTAGGTCTACCGGGCAGACTTTGCCCCAGGTTGACTTACTCTTCTGCTAGAAAGGATCTGTTAGTAATGAGGAGGGAAGACCACACTACCACTCACCTGTGACCCACTTCCCCATCCTTGCATACTTGGCCCTGTACTGGGCCCTGCCTCCGCACTCCTACCCTACCCATGAATCTTCGGGACTACCGAGGTTCTGGGAACTTCTGCCCACCCGGCCACTTCAACCCATTGAGACACAGTCTCTCGACCATCCTCCTCATCGTCCGAGAACTCCCAAGTCATTGTGGTCAGTCTCCTGATGGTGATTTCTTCACCGGGTTCCACCTTATCCGTCCCCACTGTAACAACCTCCTCCACCACCCCTGCCGAGACATCCTCCCCATCTGCACTATCTGTAGTCTCCCTGGGGTTCTGCGAATTGCACCTCATGCTTTGTGTTGATGCCGGATCACATTCACGAACGATCCGTCTTCTGTCATTCCCCTGCTCTACAGCGTTGGTCTCGGCGTGCATTTTGTTCCAGGTTTTTTTGATGGTAACAAGTGGGTTTATGTGGTTGGTTGATGAGAAGTCCAGAAGCTTCCCACACTACCTGCAACATTACATTTAGGCATCCTGAACCTTACTTTTAATTTCCGGCTTCAGGGGTTCAGCCACTAAGGGGGGGATACTGTCAAGTACACGTACCGAGACCCATCTATTCGGCACTGCCGACCGAACAATCATCCTATATCCATGACCAAGTGTCCACGCCACATGCATAACACTTGGTACGCCGGTCTCGGCTCAGCATATCCACCATCCACACTCCCTGTCTTCACCTTTCGGTCTGTCTGCCCTCGGGACTTCCTGTCCTTGTATTATCCACAGACACGACTCCATTGTTTTATACTCGGCCACTCCCTATTGTTCCATCTTGAGTCACGATTCTATTATCATGTCTTTTATTGTTTTATCCCCATTTTGCATTCCTTGTTCTAATTTTAATCGTTGTGGACAATAACCACATGCTCTGCATACCTTGTTGTCTCACATTCCTTATTCCACATGTCGCTTCTTAACCTATATAAGTAGGACATGCATGTACATATTTCCTCATTCTGGGGATCGACTAGGCTTAGGCCCTTCTACCTTCTTCTCCTCTGTTAAGTCCTTGACTTGGGCCGGCATCATCAGCATCCTCCTGAGTATCTGTCTGTTGCAAATAGGTGGCACGCACGGCAAGTAGGGCACAATGCATGAGTACGTTGAAGCCAACGCCACTACTCTTGGCCTGCAGGACTTGGCCATAGTCTGCTCGACCTTTTGCCAACACCCCTCGGCAATACCAAAGTCCATCAGTACCCGAAGCTTGACAGAAGTGGACAAAGTGATGAACTGAATATACCTAGCCAAGACCACATACTAGTCAACATATGACTTGTCACTGATGTATGGGGTTAAACAGCAGAGAGCATTTGGCTGGTATGACCGAGTGAACTGAGGCTTGGTTTCATGTACTTAAGAGCAACATGACCTGACATAACATATGCAACAAATAAATTGAGTCAATTCAACTCAAAATCTGGACTCCCTCACTAGACTGCCCTACAACATGTCTTTTAATACCTGGAATGCACCAGGAATTTTTCACTGACCCTTGGTGGCATGTCCTATCTGACTCTAGTGGGTTATACTGATTCTGACTATGCTATATGTACTGATACATGGCGATCAACTTCTAGATACATGTTTGTTGGGGAATGGGAGATTCTCTAACAGATAGGAAGGGTCATCAGATCAGGGATCAGCTTAAAGGAATACAAACCTCTCTCACTCAGACAATAACTCAACAAATCAGTCTTGAATTGACTACCAAAAAATATATATAATAATTTTGGCTGGCCATTTAAGAGTGAATTACTCAAAGTAATTAACTCTTAAACTATCAAGCTCTTCAAAGCCCAAGGAAATACTTCAAAAACACTTATATTTTTCGCTTATTTCTATTTGGACCCACAAGGACCCACAACCAGGCACCAAACACTTATACACGGAAAATGGTGCCAAACTGCTGGCTCAAGCTCTCAAGACTCAATTGTACAACAAATTCCTGGGCTTAGGTAATAGCTATTACACTTTAGGTCAGCTCAGAAGCTCAGCTTACTTACTATTAATATTTCGTGATTTGACCAGTCATGAAACTACTAGCCGTGGGAACATGACTCATTAATGACTATAGGGTGACTTGTAACTGCCACAGGCTTCCAGGACCTTCCATTCCTTTCCACACCCTTCCACTAATTTCAGGAAGGTCTTGCCTTATCGGGGAGTTACATAATCAGCTTAGAATTAGTATATATAGAGACTAGTTCAGTAGTGTAAAAGCAATCAATCTTATCTTCACCCATAATCCGCTAGATTATCTAGTGCTGCCATCTCTTTCTTAAGTAGGTTGCTGACTACTAAGACTTATCAACAGAGGTTTGTTTGTGGAATAGATCTCGACCCTTCTATGTGGTAGAAGGTTTCTTGGACAAAATATAAAAGGTACATAAAAACATCATAAAAGAACTAAACTAGATTTATAGGACATCCATGGAAATAATCCTAGGCAAGGGTAGAATAATAGTTCACGAACATAAACTATTATTCCTACACGTAATTGACAAGTCACCTGCCAAGGCCCCCTCTAAACAATTCTTTTTGGACATCAACCCAGACAGGCATTAGCTTGCTGTTATCTTGTCGGAGAACTAGATTGAACTTTCCTCACATCAAAGTTTTGTCACAGCTCTTGGGTTACTAGCTTACGGTTCCAAAACAATGTTTACCCTTGAACTGGGTTCAATTTCCTGTGTCAAACTTTTGTCATCACTTCAAGCTGTGAAGTCAAATATGTTGTAAGCTGTTATGCTACAAAAGAAGTCATGTGGCTTCGTAGTCTTCTCCAGACCCTTGGCCAATCACAACACACCACCATCAGTCACAGCAACAATATGGGTTCTATTGCCTTGACAAAAGACCCTGTCTTCCATGCTCGCTCAAAAGACATTGATGTCCAGGTCCACTACCCCCAGGAACATGTCATTGTCAAGGATGTCCTGTTTAAATACATCCCAGCCTACAGATATCATGACAAAGGCATTACCTTTCCTGAAGTAAGAAAAACTCATGAGCCTGTTCAGTCTTGGGACTCTTGTTCACTGTGATAACTCCCAGTTATCACAGTGAGGGAGAGTATTGGAATGCAGTGCTGTGTGCAGGACCACACACCTTGGGTATGGAACCATTGTTCTTACTCTCTATTGTATTTATTTCTATTGTTCTTGTGCCACATTCCTATAGTATAAATACCACATACAGTGAATTACAAAACTGGTCCAATGTTTGCCATTTTCACTTGCTCTGAATTTTATGAACCAAATAAAAATCTATAAAATCTGAGAATATGTCAGTCACCCATACTGCCAACAATGTGTGGGCCAAGAACTATACTAATAATGCCAACTTCACGATGCTGGCAGGCAAAATGGCCAAGTACTGCAGGCCGGTTGGAGTGGCTTGCTCGTGTGTTGTGCCCTACTTTCCATACGTGCCACTGATTTGGAACAGATGAGATACCTGGGAGAGTGACAAGAGTGTCAGCCCGAGTAAAGGACTTTAGACAGAACAAGGGAGGGCAAGAAGGTGTAAACATAGTTGATATTCAGAGTGAAGAACTATCTACATACATTTGCTACTTATATAGGTTATGAAGCAAGATGTGGAATCAGGGTAGCATAAGAAATGGAGAACAATAAGGGATGAAGAACATGTGGAGGTATTGTCCACAATGAACAAGAATAGAATAAGGAATGTAAATGAGAATAGAACAATGAAATATGGTCAAGAATAAAATAATGGGAGTATGGATGAAAATAGAACAATAAAAAGTGGCCAAATATAAAACAATAGGGCCATGACCGAAGAATAACTGAATAGTAAATCTCTTGAGTGGAAACGGGTAAAGAGAAGGATGGAGAATGAAAGAGTAACAAAGAATAGCAGGGATGGGATCAGGAGAGTGAACCAAATGTTGAGCCAAATGTACCAAGCTGAGACTAGGGAAATGCACGGGTCAGGCCAACCCGCATGGGTCACTGGGTCGGGTGTCCTTGGGTGTGGGTGTGGGTCAAGCCATGAGCACCTGTGACCCGGGCCCAACCCGGGGTATCAACTCTGACACGAATGCGATGCCCCGAACGCGACGAAAGTGCCATATGCGTACAAGACACCATGAATGCATCGTACGCGCCATATGCACCGTACGCGCCACACATGCAGTACACGTCATGCGCATCATACGTGCCGTATGTGCCATATGCGCCACACGCATCATATGCACCGTATGCGTCGTATGCACCATATGCGTCATACATGTCGTACGTGCCGTATGTGCCGTATGCGCTGTATGCGCTGTATGCGCTGTATGCGCCGTATGCGCCATATGCACCGTATGTGCCATATGCACCATATGCGCCATATGCGCCACACGCATGCGGGTGCGGCGCACACCTGACACCCGGTTGACAGGTTCGGGTTTCCCATGGGTCTGGTGCGGGTCACCCACATTTGACCTGTGGGTGACCCATTCCATTCCCTAGCCGAGACCACATACTAGTGAGGAATGACTTGTCACTGGTGTGTGGAATTAAACAGTAAGGGTCATTCTGTCAGTACTCCCAAGTGAACTGGAGCTTGGTATCGTGGACTTGGCACTAATTAAATGTCTCACCTCAGTGTTTGTATGTCAAATGACTGAGGAAAGATGGTAGTCGAACTAGCTACTTATATACTGTTTCATAACAATAGGCTATCTAAAACAAGCAAACAAAGGAGAATAGTTTTTGTGACTGCACAAAAACTATAAGCGGCGAATAATGATTGTTGAAACAATACCGGGGTGACACGGTTTGTCACACTGCCATGTCGCCATCTCCAACAACACTGAGAAGGAAGAAAATAGTCTCATGCTGCGAATGCGCGCATTTACTATGTCCCGTGTGATGTCATATTTGACCAGGAATTGAAACGTAACCGAACGATAAAGCGAACCGGAAACTTCGGAGCGGAAGGCAAATGCGACGGTCGCCTCGTCAGAAATACAGATAACACGAAATAAAAGTGAAATAAAAATAAGGGAAAAGTAAGGAAAAAATGTCTGATATCTCCTTGTCTCTTTTAACAAGAGAGTTGGTGAAAATGAGTATTATATATATATATTTGGCTTGACTTGTTGGAGGGATATGTACCCAACAAAAGGACCAGGCATTCTTCTTAGAAATCTCCGCTCCTTCTGTTGATCAATCATGCATGTTTCTTTTGAAAAAATAAAACAAAGATGGCACCTAAATTATATCCCGTCTTGAGGAATACATCTGCCACCAAACGAGAGCCCATTCATACCTCATCAATACAGTAACAATTTCAGTTCTCTTAATTTTCCCAGCCCGCAACCACACGTTTAGTGATCCCTTCCACCTCATTATTGACATCGAGTTTTTGTATCGATTCAACTTGTCTTCCAGTGATATCAGATGCGTCGTAGCATGCTGGACTGTGTGCTCTACGTATCATTCCACAGCATGCAGGTGTAATCCGAGTACCAACTGATTGATGCTCTAATGTATCAGTTATAGAGCAGCATTGACACAAAGCAACAACAATCAGGTCTAAACATTTCGGCTGGAATACCAAACTTACCTTTTCAAAATAGGTCCTCCGACTTCTTCAAAGAACGGTTAACCTTGTGCAACTCCCTTTTGACATCCAAGAATTCGGAACACTGACACTGGCTCATGTACACCTGATATCCTTAACAGCTTAAGCTTAGCCCTGGCCCCGTTTGACACCCCGACATTTTTTATTCACCTGGAAAACTTTTCCAAGGCTTTGACGGGTCCACAGGCTCCATCATGGAAGGCGAGTACTTTCGGGTGGAATATATGTTAGTGTACCTCCAACGGGATCGGTTACAATGCTTGATTTGGCCTGCGAAGGCATGAGGCCTGCGAGTGTCGGTCTCCTCATCTATCCATGGTATGTCTTCTTTTTCAAGTTCTGGCCTCTACGCAACGGTATTGAAGAGTGTTTGCGCTCCATCCTCTACGGGATGATTGAGGGGACTTGTTTCTTCGTTCCTAACGGCTATCTTTTTGTCTGAGAGAGTGTAGAGTAACGAAGGTTATTCACCACACACCCTGTGTCCACCGACCTTGGCCACCCGCATGAAGTAACCGAAGACACGTCCGTCCATTCGTCATCGCGAAGAATAACATTTTCTATATGCAGGGGGTATAGTGATGTTTTTTGTTAGTATGAGGTGGCGGAAGCTCTTTGATGGCTGGAGCGTAGGCCCAGGGAAATCGGGGAAAGGAGTAAGGGGTAGAATATAGTCTGGGTCCGGGCCCACCATATTGAGGAATTCAATTCAAGAATTTTTGCGAGGAAAGTATAATTCCTTTGGTATTTCTGGTTGTTTCTCACTGTCGCTTCTTGCTCCGACTCTGTGATTTTGTGTTACAGGCTGTCTGTAGTAGCATTCTATGATATGAAAATTAATCTTGTCGAATTGTTATCTGCTGAGAAAAAATGAACTACATGTAAGAACTGCCGAATTGCAGGCATTGGAATGTCAGAATTCGTAAAGCATGACTCATGATGGACATGGTATAGGTTCGTGAACCTTATCTTATACGCTGTCAAAACAGGTCTTTCGACTTCTCGAAGCACTCCTTTGCCGCCCTCGCTTGCGCTTTCAGGTCCTTCTCTCCAGCAGAAAATTCAATGAAGCATACAATGTAATGTTCCAAGCTAGCGGGAGGTCATCAGTAAAGTGTAATAATTGTGGAAAAAGTGAGCATACCAAACCTAGGCAGAAGGAGGTTGTTAAGAAGGACAGTTCCCAGACTGGTATAAAGGAAAAGGGAATCAGAAGACATCTAATATGGTCAAAACAGTCTCTGACATACCAATTGTATGGACATATGGTCAAATTGGAAAACCTGATGCTTGGATCATCGACTCTGCAACCCCTGTTCATGTCATTCCTAACAAAAATGACTTCACCACTTACCAGAAATATGACCCCACCCAAGTAATCAATGCATTTGGGAAGAATGAAGTCTAAGCTATAGGTGAAGGTGATATCATGGCTGATGTCAAATATCAAGGAACAACTAGGATACAACTTACTCAAGTTATGCATGTACCAAGAATGATAGCAAAATTCTTTCCTTAAAGGTCCTAGACAAATGAGGGTTTGAAATTCACATTGTTGGTGGATCAGTGTACAATAAAAAAGGCAAAGAAACATATGCAGAGGCTACTTGGTGGAGAGTTATATGAACTCACCATGAAAATTGTACTTCCTGAGAATAGAGTCATTGTCAGGGGACGACCTTCTCTGAAACCTGATTCAAGTCTGAAGTCCTATTTCAAACTCTGACCAACTCTGAGGCTAAAATGCCCAAGTCCGAAAGGATCACCGAGCAGAGACAGGAATGATCTTAAGCATGGTGAATAGAACCCAGAATAAATGCCCAAGCCTTGGACTTAGTACCAGGAAGTTGGCTTTGTAAAAGCTAAACACAGAGCTAATTCAGACTTCGTCTCGAAGGTCTGAAGTAGTACTACATGGAAGAACTGTTCTTATAAGAAGTATGAAACAAAAGAAGTGTGAAACAAAAGAAGGCAGAACAAAAGAAAGGTCCACCTTCCGCAGAACTAGCGCCACTCCATTGTTAATAATAAAACAAAAGAAAAATGAGAAAGGCAAATGCAGTCCATACAAGATGTGCCATTCAAGTGTCTGTGCCGTGAGAGAGAGAGGTCTGGGCTGTCCTGCTCCTGTAAATCTCAACAGGCTTTACAAACTCCAATGTATTGATTTGTAAGCTAGTGCACGGGCCACTTACATAAAGGGTATAAAAGGGGTTCACCAGCGGTGGGATCCTGAGACTTTCCTCTTTGGACTCACCCCACTTAGGTGAGGACCCTACATGTATTTAGGTAGTAGTTATAATTAAAAACCTTTGGATTCCCCCTGCTTAGCTTGCCTCTGAGACACCTCTAAGAGGCTGCAAGAGGGTTGCCTTTACAGTCATGGCAGCAGTAAAAAGAGATGTCGATGCAACTGACTTGTACACTTGGCATTGAAGGTTGGAACACCTAGGTGATACCATTCTCAAACAGATGGTACAGATGGTGCAGAGCAAAACTGTCAAAGGAATGGATGTTACAAATAGCAAGTTACATGGAATCTGTAAAGACTGCATATATGGGAAGATGGATGAGAAACCATTTGTGAGAGGGAAGAACGAGACACTTGCTTTTTTGGGACCATCCATGCTGACCTTGTTGGCCCTATGATACCTGAAGCTCAATAGACACATGCTCAGTTCTCCATGATAATCAGCAATGTCTACTCCAGTTTTGGTTTTGAATTCAATATGAAACACAAAAGTGATGCAGCAAAAGTAATGATTGACTGAGATAAGTCAATCGAAGCAAAGTTCCAGAAACATATTCATACCTTCAAAACAGACAATGAGGGGAGTTAATAAACAATACACTAATTCCTCACACATCAGAATTCAATAGGAAAGCAGAAAAAAGAAACAAAGTAATCATTGAAGGTGTAAGAATGAGGTTAAAAGACTCACAGCTTGGGAATGATCTCTGGGGAGAAGTGATCTCTACCCAAGTCTATATCTGAAATAGATATCCAACCAGTATCCTACTGGACAACATTACCCCAAGTCTATGGAGAGGCACCATCTATAAGCCATCTAAGAGTTTTTGAGTCTAACTGTGTTATCAAGGTACCCTATGAAACATGTACCAAAATGGAAGACAAGGCAAAGGAGTTCCATCTAATAGGATTTGAAGGAGAATTGATCTATATTGTAGTTGACAAGGATAAGAAAAAATTACAATCACAGAATGCAATTTTTTCTGAAGGAACTTCTCATAGGTGTCACATAGGAGATCAAGGAGACCGGGGTTGCTATTTCTAGAAACAAGTTTTGTCAAGGAAAAAAAGGAATTTGCAAAAGAAAGCACTGCCAAAGAAGATCAAAGAGCTGATGAAGATGGAGCAAAGAAAAGAAGAATGTCAGAGGAAGTCTGGGAGACAGAGGCATTGAGGAGGTCAGAGCAAATAAGGAATTGGGGGGTACTGACCAGATATTTTTAACCAAGGTTGCCACTGAAAATGGCTCAAAGAACATAAAAATACCACATTCACACAAAGAAGCCCTGTGTCTACAGGAGAGGAAGTATTGGAGTAAAGCCATGGACCATGAACTATTAAAACTCAGAGGATAGAGGATAGAGAAGGGTGGGTGTTTGGCATCTTGTTAGAGCCAGGTTGTGCAGTCATGAGGGTAATTGGGTGTGCAATGCATATCACCCAGTACAGTATTCTTCCATTCTGGTTTGGATTTTGAATGCAAATTTTATATTTGGGCAGCTCTGGATCCAGCTGGTATGGTCACTGGCACAGTTGGCACATTTGGGTTTTTCATTGGAGCAGCATTGGTTCAAAATAGGTGTTCATGTGTGCATGTGTGTTCAGTGGTCAGGTGTGGGTCCATGCATCTTCTGCATTGCTTCTCCTCATTACACTCCATTCTTGATGCCCCCAGTCCTGGCATTAGAAGCATTGGGATGGCCTAGGTATGTTTATACTGCTGTTGCATAGGATGACATCAATGGCTAGACCCTGGTTGATTGTATGTTCACTGCTGTCTTCTTCTTTAAGCTAATAAAGTATGGGCCACAGTGACTTTGGTTTTGAGAATCTACACTGTTCACCCATTTGATTTTCTTGATGGCAAAGTCTGAGGATGTGGCATTGCTGTTAATGCTCTCAATGACTTCAATCACATCTTCAGTGTTATTAGGATTGTGCCAAAAGGAAGTCAGTACATTGTTATAAACCACTGGGTAGGTGCATTGTGGGACCATAGTGTAGTTGAAAATGGCAGATAGGGTTTCCTTGGGGTTTTCCCATGTTATAGTATCTGAGAGTTGGTTGGAAAAATAGGAGAGTAATCCTCTGGATTTTACTGTGATTTTTATTGTATTTATTGATAGGGAATATATTGCTCTATGGAAATTCTACTAGGAGCTGAGGTCCCAGGTTTTGCCTCTGCTTAGGCACCATTCTGGGAAACTGGCATGGGTACCTAAATTCATGAAAATATTCATGAATATTCCTCATAGTATATGGAATCTTAGTACACAGTTTCACCTTGATTGGGAAATTATTGGGAGAGATATTAGACTTTCAGTGTAGGAAATATGTATAAAATGACTCAAATAATGCCTGGTTCTAACACATAGCTGCTGGATTGATCAGCTTTTCCCATTCTTGAGCATGTACTCAGGCTCAATTGGAATCATCCACCAATGTGAACATGAGTGTGAGGTTTCTGGCTGCTGATTCAGAGGTACCACAGAGTAAGGAGGGCATATCTAGTCCCCTATTTAGGGAATCTGCAAAGAAATGAGTTTGCACATTGTCATATAGTCTTGTCCTCACAGTGGGGGCAACTCAAAACTATGAGGGATGGATCCCATAGTCCAACCACTACCACTACCACCACCACTATCACTGCCCATAAAACTCCGAGGACAGCCTACTGCAGCATCATTAGCTACCATACTTGAAGAACTTAGTACTCTGATATATGGAATCACTCTCCCTAAGACCAAGGCTGCTAAAACAGTGACAATCTCTCTTGATGCCTTGCACCAAAGCTGCAACCTCATTTCTGTAACCTGATTGACACTCATAATTCACATGACCAATAATTAAGCAAAGTATACAAGCATCTGGATGTCATCTCCACCCACTTAGGAATCACAAATTGCAACAGTATGGGCCCACAACACCACCATATCACTATCCATGGCTTGCAAGCATCACAGATTGTCTGTGAGACTCTACTCAGAGTCCACCAATGATACCCCAGGATGGGAGAAATGGGAAAAATCCCCAACATCTTCTGTAGCATGGGAATCCATGTTCTCCATTGGATAAAAGATTCCCCTAGTTCTGCAGACACCCCTCTTATAGGCAACTGGGCCATCAGCACTTATCGATTGACAATCATTCCAGGAAATAAACAGAAAGCTCCCACAGTCAAGTCCATCTTAATTACTGCCTCAACTAAGCTTAGGACCTCGAGGGCTTGGTCCTAGTAGGGGGATACTGTTATGGCCCATGCCCCCCATAAACCCATATTAGTCCCCACACCCACTTGCACCTTTTCCAGGACTTTCTGACTGTTAAAAGTCTGGAACAATCACTTTCTGCAAATCCATTTCATCAACACAAAGTTCCATAATCCCAAACCTCTGTGATTCCTTGACCTAGGTTCTGCTCCTTTGATAAACAACATACAGTATCATCATGTACCTCACTCCCTTGTTCTTCTTTTTATATAAGCCCCTTGTACTCCTTTCTCCCCCTTGTCTTTACTCGGCCAAAGATTATACAAGGATTAGTTACATGTATATAAGCCCCAGTCGACTGGACTATTTTCCAGTATGAATATCAACTTAATCTGCATGGTAGTTTCCGATTCAGTTCCAGTAAACTTTCTAACTTTCCAAAATTAGGGACAGATGATTGAGGAGGGCACAACACATAAGTTGAAGCCAAGTCCCTTTGACCTCAAACAATTCAAACGACTAGTCATATGACCTAATACCGCGAACAGCTCTAAGCCCCCAGTGCTTCCTGTCTTTTGGCCTTTCCATCTCCATCTGCGAATCCACAATCTCCAGTCCCTCCATCATCGGAGTCTCGACCCCCTCCACAGAAAGCCATCAGAAGCCTCTGGAAACCCTTCCAGAAGTATCTAGCTAAGCACCTGACATGTGGACTTATCACCACTGGGAGACTCACCTACACTGATATGGAGGGGGGTCAGGAGAGTGAGACTATGAAATAGTCTCTAAATATATATTTGTTTTATTTTTTGTTTGGCTCAAAAAGTAAGGAAAGAAATAAAGGCATAAGGGAAGGCACAAACAAGTGAAATGTGCTGAGATGATTGGCAGATTCGGTTGTGATAAAGAAAGAGAAGGTGCTAATTGGACTGAGAGGGATGGGTGTGGTCGTAAGGTCAGGAATAGTGTGTTGGGATGATGTAGGGTCAGGAGGGATAGGATTTAAGGTCAGGATGAAAGGGACAGAGGGGGATTATGGTCAGGATAGAGAGTGGAGAGGGATAAATGGAGAGAGGTTTCAGGAGAGGTGTGTCTTTTGGAGGAGAGATTGCATAGTTCAAAGTGTATCTAGCTAGTTGCCACCCCCCCCCCCCTTTTTAGGTAGACATCCCATTGTCTAGTAAAATGTGTCAGATTCTAGCCAAGAAGAACGGAAAAAGAGGGGTGACAGTATATAATGTGATTTATACGGGATAGATGAAAGTAACATGGACAGGAACAGATGGAAGTGACCTTGGCCAAACATGTGGAATGGTACCACTGACCAAGAGGTCCAGCTAAAAAGCTTGCCAGCCATTCTGGTATACAAGCGTGCACAGTGGCAGTTGCATTGACTAGGGCTATGAGCAGAGCTTCCAGCCATGGAACATGATCCTGGGTGAGGCTATTGGAATAGTGGCAAGTGCCAACTGGACTGAGGCTATTGGGATGTACCTAAAAGTGTTAGTGGCATGATGGAATGTAATACTGCCCAATACCCTGTTAATCAATGGAGTATAGTGGGTGAGCAAGCTGTGACCAAATATTGCTGACCGACAGATCTAGTGACATGACAGATGGATGGGTGGACTGAGATTGTCCTGGCAGAAGAGCAGAAGATCTAGTAAACATGTCTATATATTCAGTAATAACGGAATTAGCAGTACTGGATCACAGAATTCTCACTGAGAATAAAATAAAGGGGTAACTAATGAACAGATGGATGCAAGGTGGGTTGCCGAGAATATTCAGCACCCAGTCAGATGATGGAAAGAATTAAAAGAGAATAAAGAGACATAGAAGCATTGATCTAAACCTCACTACTGGCATCTTCCAAGTCAATGAAACTCTTGGTCTGCTTAGAGGCTAATGGATGGCAGACTAGTTTTCAGTCGCCATTGCTGAGTCCTCAGCATTGACATCCAAGTCATCAGCTGCCTGGGGGATGGATTCAGGAGTGGTAGTCGCGTGGGCTTTGGTTGCCTTGGGGCATTTGGCAACCTAGTGATTACTGGTGGCACAGAGGAGACACAGGTTGTTGTCCATGCATCATTGTCATTAGGTGGGGAGGAGCTTGCTGTCCTTGCTGAGGGTCTTTGTCAGGAACCGTACGCCGGCAAGCTGACTATTCAATTCAGCCCACTCAGCCCAACTCCGCCCTCGCTCGCTATTCAACATTACACCCTCAGCCCACGGACTATATGCACCTCGTGTATCCGTCTTGGCGTCACGTGCTCCTGTCAAATCACTCCACTCATTTACGTCACATTTGACATGCTCGCTTTTCCATTCCGAACTCATTTACATTTAATATCTTTCATTACGTTTCATTTCCTTTTCATCTGTTCGCAATTCCGTTCACTCCTTTATATCCGAATCTGCTATTACGTCCTTAGGGTAACTTCATTGGGAATCTGAGTGACATGTCACTCAACAATGTCATGGAGGAGATCATTATTGGGACGTAGTATTTCTGTTTCTCGCTTTTCATGCTCCTCGGCTTTCTCATTCTATTATAGGAATCTATTCGACTCCTAATAGATTAGAAAGTAGTATAAAAGGCCTTGTACTATTAGTTCAGTCTTCAGTCAGAAAATCAATCTTGATTTTGACTAAGATCCTCTGTTCACTTCCGTCTCTTCGCTATTACGAAATTTGGGGACCGTGTGATCCAAGTGGGCGCAACGCAAGCACGTTGAAGCTAACCCCAACTCCGAACCTCGCCAATAACCTTGCCATTGGGAGATTAATATAATTACGATTACGTCTTCTTCACTATCGTAACAGTCTTAGTATACTCAGGTGGATTTGGCTGGGGAGTTTTACCATCCTTGCTCTTAGATGTGTGCTTGTTTCTGCTGTTTTCATTGCTGTTACCTTGCTGCTAGTTGTCCAGGGTAGATCTGTTTCCAGACTTGTCCAATTTCATATCTTTCCTCGACTCATTACTGACCTCCACAGAATGTTCAGCTTTTTGTTCCCAATATCTCATGTTGATCCTTTGAACATGGTTTCAAAGGTTGTCGAGTGTACAGGGTTTCTCAAAGTGAATGAGGCCATCTTTGATGCATTTTGGCAGTGCCATGTATGCTTTGCAGAGGAGGGCATTGTTGTTGTAGTCAACAGGAGCCACGAGCCTGTAAAATTCTACAAAAAATCTAGTAGCCTTATGTTTGTCCTGTATGATTAGCTTTTTGAGAGCCATTTTGGCATCAGCTCGTTTGTCCTATGAGCCAAAATTGATCTGTAACTCATCAATAAATAGCTCCAGATTGCTTGTCCAACAAGATTCCATGTTTGGGTTGCCCATAGGTAAGGCTCAAAGCATTCCAGAGCCATTCCTTTCAGGTAGGAAACCATTTAGTTAACTTTTTGCCTATGATCAGGGAACGAGTTAGGCCAGGTGCAAAAATTCATTCTGCAAAGGAAGATGTAACCCTTTAACATCTTTGGGTTGGTCCCATTGAAGGGTTCTGGTTCTCAAATTCTGGTGGCTTGACTATCCTGTTGGTGGTTTCAGGCAGTTATGCAGAGTTTAAGGATGGTGTTCAAAAGGTTGTTATTATTGGCCAGGTTGATGGAGGCCCTGGCCCTAGGAGGTGGCCTGGCTTGCGGAGCCTGACTGGCCTGTGGGGCTGGCCTGGCTTGCGGAGCCTGACTGGCCTGTAGGGCTGGCCTGGCTCGGGGAGCTTGCCTGACTTGCAGTGGTATAGCTGCAGGCTGAGGTGGTGTGGCTGCAGGTTGCAGAGGTAGAGCCACAGGCTGATAGGGTGCAACCATGGGTTGAGGAGGCATGGCTACTGGGGCATGAGGAGGTTCAGGCATGTCTTCCTGCTAATTTTGTGGAGGCTTTTACTTGGTTTTGGCATCTGCATTATAGTGTACTGAGCCAAGTTTTTTTTCTCCCAGGTTGGGTTCTTGGTCGCCATTGTCATCATCTACATATTCAATGTCACTGTTGACTACTTCTTCGATGCATGGCTCTTGCTCGAAAGGAGAGGTGAGATGCCATAGTTTGATTGCTGGCAAGGTGTAACCAATGAGAAGGGGTGCAGTGCCGGAGGCCTCACACTCCCTTTGTTGATGAACTGTAGGGGTGAGCCAATTGTCTTTGATGTGGGTTGATGATCTAGTACATGGGGGCATAATCGTAAGAACTGAAAATGCATGGAAAGAAGTGTCACTCTGAATATACTATTAAGCCTTGGTAATTCCAATAGTGTGGATGGGAGTCGGCCAAGTCCTGCAGACCAATCAAGGTGGCTATGCTTCAATATGCTTGTACGTTTCACCCTGCTGTTCCATGCCTACTACTAATTTGGACAGAAGGAAGACCCAGGAGGGTGCCCAGAATGTCGGCCTAAGTAAGAGACTGCAGATGGGAGAAGGGAGAACAAGAGCACATAAACTAAATTGATATTCAGAGCGCAGAACTATCTACATACATTTGCTACTTATATAGGTTAAGAAGTGAGATGTGAAACAGGGTGACATAAAGAATGGAGAACAATAAGGTATGAAGAATCATGTGGAAGCATTGTTCACAGGGATCCAGAATAGAATAAGGAATGTAGATGAGAATAGAACAATGAAAATAAGATAATAGAAATGTGGCCAAAAATAGAATAATAGAGAGTGACCAAATATAAGACAATAGGGTCATGGCCAAAGATAAAACAATGGTAAAATGTCCCAAGGTAGAACGGGCCAAGAAATAAGGAGTGGATGGGGTGGGATTAGTGGATAATGAGTGGTGAAGAGTGGATGAGGGATAGGGATGGGGAATGTGGAGGATGAATGTGCTGAGCCGAGACCAAAGTACCAAGTGACATATGTGTGGTTTGGTAACTTGTGTGGAATTAGGCTGATCATTTGGTCAGCACTGCTGAGTTACCAGATACTGAATACATGGTGTACTTAACAACAGTCCTGCATGTAGCAATGAATTCCAATACTCCCCCTCACTGTGATAACTGGGAGTTTTCACAGTGAATCAGTTTCTCAAGACCAAGCAGGGCTGTTAATTTTTCATTCTTTGGGAAAGGTAATGCCTTTGTCAAGATATCTGCAAGCATGTTGGTGGTTGGGATATATTTGAACAGGATATCATTGGCATTGACATGTTCCTAGGTGTAGTGGACCTGGACATCAATGTGTTTTGAGTGAGCATGGAAGCCAGGATCCTTTATCAGGGTAATAGAACCCATATTGTTACTGTGAATGGCAGTGATGTGTTGTGAATGGCCAAGCGTCTTGAGAAGACTATAAAGCCACATGGCTTCTTTTGTAGCATGACAGCTCACAATATATTTGGGTTCACAGCTTGAAGTGGTGGCAATAGCTTGACACTTAGAACTTCAGGAAATTGGACCCAGTCCAAGGGTGAACATGTATCCAGAAGTTGATTGCCAGGTATCAGTACATCCAGCATAGTCAGAATCAGTATAACCCATTAGAGTCAGACAGGAAATGCCACCAAGGGTCAGTGAAAAATTCCTGTTGCATTTCAGATATTGCAAGAAGAGTTGTAGGACAGTGCAGTGAAGGAGTACAGGGTTTGAGTTGAATTGACACAATTTGTTTGTTGCAAATGTTATGTCAGGTCACATTGCCATTGATGTCTCTAAAGTTCAGCATACATTGTAAGAAGAATGTGCAAAGCTTAGCTTGGTTGGTGCCATTTTAAACCTTGTGCTCACGAACCTTGGCATAATGGCCAGGGTTGGGATTGGATCTATCGAGTGGTTGGGCTAATCAATCAACAAGTGCCTTGATATTTTTTTCCAAAGTAGGAGTGGAATTAAGAGTCAGGTTGGAATTAAGAGTTGGATTGGAAACATGAGTGGGGTTTGGATTTGCCGTGTTGTCATCATTATTGTCAATTGGCTCCTCTTTGTCATCGTCCTCATGTTCAGGAGGAGTATTCCTACCTGATGGGCCAGCTTTGAAAATCAAAGGTTGTTCTGATAGCTGTCAAAGTGCAGAAATCTCCTGAAACTGACTTGGGACTTCTACGATGAAGGGTAGATTATGAGTAGTTGATCGAGTATTCATGATGGTCGTAATATGTGAAGATGATATGTGAAAAGAGGTGCAATCAGGTGTAGAAGTCAGATAATACTGTTACAATGTGAAGGAATAACATAATTGTAATTAAACATAATATCTCCCAAAGATAAACAATGGCAAGGTTCAGAGCAGGGCATGGCTTCAACTTGTATGTTATGCCCACCAGATTGCACTGGTGTCTAATTTTAGAATAGCAAGACAGAAAGAAAGGATTAGTCAGAATCAAAGTCGATTATCTGACTGAGGACTGAACTACTGAATGTACAAGATCTTTATACTACTTTCAAATCTACTAGATTCCTATAATAGATAAGAAAGCCAAGGATCATGAAAAGCAAGAACAGAAATACTATATCCCAATCTTGATCTCCTCCGTGACATTGAAGGGTGATGTGTCACCCCAATTCCCAATGGAGTTACCCTAAGGAATGTAATACCAGATTAGAGCTAAGAGACAGAATGGAATTGCGAGCATATGGAGTTTTATGTAAATGAGTGGAGTGAATTGACAGGAGCATGTGATACCAAGACGGATACACGAGGTGCATATAGTCTGTGGGCTGATGGTGTAATAGTTGAATAGGCAAGTGAAGGTGGAGTTGGGCTGAGCAGGCTGAAATGAATAGTCAGGTATGCCAGTGTACGGTTTCTAACAGTATCCCCCCCTTATGGCTGAGTCCCATGAGGCCACGAAATGAAGTTCTAGAATGGTGGCCCCATTGGAGTTCAGAAATTCAAGAGCATATAAGAGTGACCATGAGGGGGTTTGGGGGGTGAACATAGTTGACATTGCCAATGGAAGAAGAATCATTCATCAACCCCTCATACATCTGCAAGCTCATGGGCATGTATACCTCGCCCATCATCTCCTACCTCAACAGCACCAACTGTCCTCCCCCTGTCGACATGCCTACTCCTACACTGTCAATGATCAAATGTAACAGTGCACAGCTCAAGGAGGACGTAAGAGATGCCATTGATATGCAAGCACCATGGGTCAAAGGATCGCACTCGAAAAGTGCAAAGGTGAGTGATCCCTCACTTGGATTTAATGTAGTACTGATTTTCTTTTTAGTACTCTGGTCTAGAGATGCAGAATGATGAGTTCAATTTGCAGGTCATCGTCTACCATGATGCAAGGCTGGTAGAAGAGGATGACAGTATGCCTTGAGTAGACTTTATACTACTTTCAAATCTACTAGATTCCTATAATACATAAGAAAGCCAAGGATTGTTCAAAGCGAGAACAGAAATACTATATCCCAATCTTGATTTCCTCCGTGACATTGAAGGGTGATGTGTCACCCCAATTCCCAATGGAGTTAACCTAAGGAATGTAATACCAGATCCAATCTAAGAGACAGAATGGAATTGCAAGCATATGGAGTTTTATGTAAATGAGTGGAGTGATTAGCACGTTCTCTACCGGACAAGATGCCCTATGAGATGATTCACCATCAAAAACCGAACTTACAAGATGCTCATGAATGGGGGACGGACGTCTATGTCAAAATCAGACAAGATGACAAATTATTACCTAGAGCCAAGAAAGCTAAGTGGATT
>QLPI01006648.1:0-25220 GCA_003314275.1 Chroogomphus rutilus | reverse complement strand
ACTCCTAATAGATTAGAAAGTAGTATAAAAGGCCTTGTACTATTAGTTCAGTCTTCAGTCAGAAAATCAATCCTGATTTTGACTAAGATCCTCTGTTCACTTCCGTCTCTCTTCGCTATTACAAAATTTGGGGACCGTGTGATCCAAGTGGGCGCAACGCAAGTACGTTGAAGCCAACCCCAACTCCGAACCTCGCCAATAACCTCCGCCATTGGGAGAATTAATAATATACGATTACGTCTTTATCATCATCGTAACAAGTACAGAGTAAGTAACTAAGGAATTTCTAAACTCCACACTCCATGGTTGTAGTTAGTGAGTCATCCATTTAACAGGACCATGGTCCACAATTTGATGATCTTAATTAGCCGAAGGTATTACTAATGTTGTGTATCTACTTGCCCTTCCTAGCTCTCCCTCAGTCATGTGACTAATTCTGACACCACTACTGCAACCTAAGGCCACTTTCTAACAGGTTTATATTATATAGGAATTATGCATATAATGTAGGGTAAAATCTGTTTTCTGTATATCTATAAGGGCTAAAATGGTAATAAGAAAGCAGTTGGACAGAATGGTGCTTGTAAAGCAGCCAGACTGACTAAGGATTGGTACTCTCTGACATCAGGAAGAATGAGATAGCCATTCTAGAATATAGAGGGCAGTTTCTTTACATGCAAGTGACTGACTATTGATGAGCCCAGCTGTGAGGGAGTGAGACTAGCAGTGTGTAGTGATTGGCATAGGTAACCCCCAGGTATATTATGTCTGTACCTGAGAATACCCTTACCCTTAACAATGGGTAAAGGGTTATTGTGGGTATGGGTACAGGTACCCACGGGTTCAATGAGTATTGTTTTTACCTACCACCCACAACAGGTATTGTTCTTACCTAGGGAATGGCATGGGTTACCCACAGGTTAAAACACCTGTAATTCTGACTCCGCTCATTTATATAGCCGCTTGAGTTACGTAATAGAAAGAACACGCTTAGGATCCATGGACGTTCTTCACTCTTTTCTGAATGTTGTTCATCGCCGGCTCTCATGGATATCGACTGATTATACCATTCCTTGGAAAAGGTAAACTCTTCTGTCATCCTCGGAATTCCGACACCTTTTTGACTTATCGTTAGATACGTGTTAGCCTTTTCATGGGGCAATACGTTGTTGGAAACGTACCTTCTGTAAGCGTATGTCTGAACTATTCACTTATGCACTACGGTTAAGCCCCGTTTTAGGTTGCGCCAGTATCCTAACTACTCTAAGACTGAACCACCGGCGGCACTCGCGGAGCATTTTACAGGCGATGTTTTCGCAAAATCTCAGGCTTACGGTCGCGACAAAGCCAAATTTTCACTGGTTTCGGGCTTATACTCCCAGATTTTGGAAACAGGGATTATATATTTTGGAGGTTACTCTTGGGCATGGGATGTTGCTGGCAAGGTTTTGAGGTATTTTGGTTATGGTGCTGAATATCAGGTCAGATATATCTCATGAGATGAACGTGTGTAGTGGAAGCTGGTGCTTACATATTTTCACGCGTGCAAGATACCACATAGCATTGTTTTCTCTATGCTGCTTTTCATAATTTCCTCGCTTCCGTCCCTACCTGTGGACATATACAAAACATTCGTACTCGAGGAGAAGCACGGTTTTAATAAAACTACGCCCGTGCTCTTCGTCACCGATCTCGTTAAAGGATGGCTCGTTGCTCTCATGATTGGAGTGCCCTTTCTTTCCGCATTTCTCTGGGTCGTGCGTTGGGCCGGAGATCGTTTTGTTCCATGGCTTATGGGATTTCTGTGATTGTTATACGTCTTTTCTCTTTGTACTTTCTAACACTTTCACCTAGAATCACCTTCCAAATACTCATGATCTTCATATACCCGACTTGGATCCAACCATTATTCAACAAGTTATCGCCGTTGCCTGCAGGTGACTTGCGAAGCAAAATCGAATCACTCGCCTCAGGGTTGAAATTTCCCTTGAAGCATTTGTATGAAATTGATGGATCAAAACGGAGCTCTCACAGCAATGCTTACTTCTTCGGACTGCCGTGGGTTAGTACATGCGTTTATACATTTATTCTATTAGGCTTAATACCATTTCAACAGAGTAAACACATCGTCATTTTCGACACTTTGATCAAACAGAGTACTCCGGAAGAAGTGGAGGCTGTACTCGGTATGTGAAATTCTATTGAATTGCGTTAAGGCATCCTTGACCCCAATAATTCAGCGCATGAGCTTGGACATTGGTACTACATGCATCCCACAAAACTCCTACTCGTCTCCCAAGTCCATTTATTTTCTATACTCGCCGTCTTCCCGCCATTCCAGCATTCCCCTCCTCTCTTGCGATCATTTGATTTCCCAGCGTCGGTGGCAACCAATCCGCCCATCCTCGTCTCCTTTTTACTTTCCCAGGTCTGCTTATACTGCAACTAATTTTATTACCTAAAGTCTGATTTTGATGTTGCACCAGATGATTCTAGCACCTATCGAGACGTTTGTAGGTATCGGCATGAATGCCATCTCACGCAAGTTTGAATGGGAAGCAGATGCATTCGCATGTGAACTTCACGACAAACTCCCCGGAAAACCTGGCGTTGCCGACATGGGTGAGCGCTTGGGCCGGGCACTGATTGCCATCCATGTCAAAAATCTGAGCACCGTCTGGGTTGATTGGTTGTGCGTTCTGATGTCATTGCTTATCGACCTCCTAACACAGTACTCATGTCAATCAACCTTACAGGTTCTCGGCAGTACACCATTCTCATCCGACCTTGACAGAACGGCTGAAAGCATTGGATGAGTTTAAGATGAAGAATAAAGCATCCTCTATACATGTGAAGAAGGAATTGTAGCGTTAGCTTGAAAAGTTGAATAACACCAATCCTATTTTAGAATGTCCTTTCTGTCAAGAGCTAATTCTACATAGGAGCTGTTCCATTTATTCTTAGTTTTCTTTTTGGTGGCCATTGTCCTCAGTCTGATCTTGTAAAATCAAATCCTGGGGTAGAAGAATAGAGCGATCCACCGCTACCGGTAGACCCCGATGACGCCCTCGTACCATGATGACTATGATGACAAGTTTAGACAGGGGTTTCAGCGCGCCAGAAAAGGAATAGTTTTCCTATAACTACAGCATTGAGTATGTTAGTGTTGTCGCATAGTAATACTGGCGCACAGTTGGCAACCCCAGGCTCAACCCAATGCCTCCGAACGCGGACACAAGTTCAAACAGTACACGGAACACATCAAACCACTTCATGGTATCATCGAGTAGATTTCTCCGCTCAATGATGCAAACGATGAATACTGCCCACACCAACCACCATATATCTGTGGAAGTGTAAGTATATGCGGACGGTGCTAGCCTACACATACCAATAGAAAGCTGTCGTCTCATATGCCAGTTCAAGTACTTTGCGATCCTTTCTCGTCTGGTACCAGAGAGTTGGGGTTCATCGTCCTCGTTGTCAGGAGGAGCTTTGAACACTCCGAGCGACTGTTCCTCATATCTATTAATGTTTAGGTTTTGCGATTACTAGTATTAGAGGTTTCTGCAACACCCACACGTTTGTTGAGCGAATGCTCATGGCCACCTAGATTGGCTATATCAGTCACTAACACCAAAAGTTAACACGGGTGCTGACTGGGTAGACCTGCATACGGTCATCAGAGCAATCATGGGTGAGAGCACAAGATAGTCACTGCAATATACATCATCACCACGTATAGAAACCTAGACCTGCATAAGATCTCAAAAAATATGACCGATAGACTGAGGCTCACTGGACCGCTGGGGACAGGCTTGCAATAGGGACAATGGAGAATCCAGATGCACGCACTGCCAAGCCCTGAAAGAGACCAGCCACCACCCGTGTTCCAATGGGCAGAGAGTCGGTGACGCTAAGTCCGATGTCTAAAATGAACACGTTCACGTCCAAATTTTTCAGACTGGACGAGGCGACTATACCAAGGACCAAAAAGGATGTCCATTCTAGAACGCTTGTGAAGGTTCACTCAGACAATGAAGAAATGCTAGTTTAAGGAATTGAACCTGAAAAGAACTAGGCATGCGAAAAGGAACCAGGTCTGGTGCATCGGGAATCTGAAACGATGTAGCCTCCAGCAAAAGTTTGAAGTTGCATCTATGCTTACAAATATATGAAGCAGCTGAAACGAGGTTGTCGATTAATAATAACAATCATCAGCTAGAACATAAAATCATCCTTGCCGTCTTGGGTGGTCCAACAAAAATGACAGAGTTTCGTGAATACGTGAATCCCTTGGGACAGACTTAGACCCTATCCATCTGTACCTGCGTCAGGAATATTTGGAATGATGCAGATAACCCTCTCACATGAGCAAACGCAAGCTTCAGAACTGTTAACGAGTTGTCAATTAGTAGTAGACAGTAGATACTCACAAAACTGGCTAAAACGAAATCAGAACAGCATGAAGAGCTTTGCTATGACTCACTAATGCATGATTGCCAGCCAGAATTACAAATCCCATGGAAACTTGGTAAGGTTTTTAGGCAGGGATATCAAAGATCCACGAATGCTCTCCACTCACAGATCATCAAGTAAGCACGCTGGAATGGGACCATACCCCTAGACTCTCTTGGATATCGGTTCAAATGGTGACCAGAGCACTCACAAGTCCACCAGGGATAATCCGCCTCCTGTATAGCTTGCCATAACCTGAAAGAGAGAGAACCTTGAAGGAGATTGGAGTGGGTAGATTATAAAATGACTGTCTCCATGCTAACCAAGGTTTTGACACGAGGCGCGGTTGTGCCTCAAAGACTCCATCGTATTCATGTGTAGATGACAGCCACGGGGCGAACAAGAGAAATGAAATCAACTGTGTCCCAATGAAATACTGTTGTAGGTTAGTTATTGCCCCGAAACCACTCAGGCGAAACCTACAAAGCCAACAAGGTAACTCAATAGATTGAGAGCACGGTATTCTACACCGCCAATTTCTTCCAGCTGCTCATTGACGAGTCTATCGGTGTGAAATAAAGAATTCCGCCCGACCAGAAGGCCATCAAATTTGAGCCAGGATGCTTTGTGCGACTTATCTCCAACCTTCTGTTCTTGGGATTGTTTTGTGACCAACGTCCTCGTGTGCGGTATCATAAGGGTGTGTTCGAATTTCTGAAATGTAGCAGGTAGCTTGCGCTTCACAAGGTTCATTACGAGTGTCACTAGCCCTGGAAAACCACCAAAACCTTGGTATTTGGAGCCAGTAAGGTGATCCGGATATTGGTTTGCAATCGTTTGAGAATGATTGGAGGTTGATGTGGCAGAACGATACATTTCTGAGTTATAAAAATAAACCAGTCATTGTATCGTACGAATGGTGCCGTAAGAAAACAATGTCAAACCTGTGGTTGCTCTAAACCTACGGCGGGCGGGGGTTGGAGTTGTTGGAATTGATGGGGAGAATTCAACGCTCTGTGGAGAGGTAACAGGATCTGATGGAGATAGCGATTCAAGGTTTTCAGGTGGAGTCATTGGAAATGCGTGCAGGTCAGTCAACACTCTCCCGTTCCCTCCCTCATTCTGAGGCCGGTCATCACTGATGGGGTGTTCAGCATGCTCAGCATGGCAATCAGGATCGGCAGTATTGGAAGTCACTTGATCGACAGTAATTGGCTTGTTTTGTGAGTCCTGCTGATCAACATTCATTCCATCCGTCACATTTTCATCGCAACCAATTGAGGGAGTCATTAAGGGAGAAGAGATCACGTTGAAGAACGCCGTCCGAGATCGTGACAATAGCGTTGAAACTCCAGAAGGAGTATGAGACCTCACATATTCGCATCTGCTCCGAAAGTAATGTCTTGATGGCAATATCTTGAAAATCGCTTACACTATAGACTGACTTCAAGTTCGACTTACTTTCTGACCAGTACCATGATCCAAGAAACGACGGTAAAATCACCCTGGATAAGTTAATGACTTAGCAGACCAGCTCAGATACTGAGCGAGAAACAAACCATTATCATAAGTATATACAAAGTTACTTGTTGGAATGCGGTAGTGGTGGAGAGATTGACAGTGGAGAGGCCTATGAGAAATTGTCCAGTTATAAAGAACATCTTGGGAAAAAGGCAGGCGAGACAATATGATACCTGTTACCGTCATTGCTGAATAGCAGAGAAAGAGGGAGTCGAGATATGAGATATGAAACTGTCCATTACTAGCATAAAATATAGAGGAGAAGAGGAGTGGGATGGCTGTAAAACTGAGGAAGTGCACTCGGTAAAAAGTGGATTCTTCCTTAATAAATCTCACAACCCGGGTCCACATCTTCCTGAAAATGTCAGGTGTTGTGTTGATGCTTGTGGACTAGGTCAAGTGCGACGCGTACACAAATGCAACCAAACACGTAGTGGCGCTTCTTGTACCAGAGACGCATCCTAACGACTATTCGGCCTGTGAGTGCCACGGTTTATATTACAAGAACAGGGACTTGGCTTCCCAACTGTTCTGATCACACTGACCTCAGTTTTCAGTGCCATAGAGATTAACTGGACCAATGACTACCAGTGCCACACCTGGAGATGCTAAACCCAAGCTGAACCTGATTGTTGTATTCAACGAACGATGTCAGCTTAATTTTTTTTCTTGGCGCGTTGCAAACACGCTTGCTGAGATATTTCTCTGTATGAAAGCCATTCGGTTGCAAGTCAAGGCTACCACGCATTTTAAAAAGGTAGAGTGTTCACCTTCATGTGTTGAAAATATCATTTATGAACTTCTCTCATCCTCTTGAAGATTTTTGATACAGCCTATGTAATTTATTCTGTACCTATCATTTGTATACAGTCATTCATTTTCCACTGTAGGCGAAATTCAACCAAGCACCAGGTATGATGTCTGTCTCCTTCGATTTCCATGAATTCTCCAGTCTCACCTAAGTTGAAAGGAACCATGAAATTTACCTACGATGGAGAGAGAGTTCAGGCACAAGACACACCACTAGATGTAAGAGTCTTGTGCTACCTGTGATGCCAACTGATTTACGTGAAAACAATATATCACAGCATAATATGGAAGACGGTACGTATATATTTGGGCTATTTTCTTCCCTCCGCTTACACATCTCTTAGGGGACCAAATAGATGCGCAAGTTGAACAGGTCTGTGGGCTTGCCCTGATCGCCTGGAAGTTATTTCATGATTCACCTACTTACGCAGATCGGTGGCGCACGTCATTGGCGGTCCTTGAGCCGTCACATATTCTTAAATAATATCTCCTCTAGTTGATTCTGGATATCATTCGGGTGCCTCTGTGGAAATTCACACAATTTGCTGTATGTTAGGGTCTTCTATTGTACTTGTTTGTAATTTTCTACATTGTGAATACTAGATAATGTGTTTACAATATTATGAAATATACAAAAGGAACAATAAAAAAGTCCACCAATAAACATCTATCAATCTTGTCCATTACTCCTGAGGGGGGTTTATAATGATCCAGAGGACTGAGTTATCTCAGAGTATTTCCAGATTATATGCAATATATCTGCTGCAGTTTCTCTATCATCCAATACAACAATAAGGGTCTAGGAGAAGGAGGAGAATACAATGGAATATGATCATAAACTCTCATCTTGTGATTAAGAGTGAGTCAAATAGTGGGCAGGATAGCCAGGATGAGATAGTGCCTTGAACTTTGCCTCTTATTTCACTCTACTCCTATCATTATATACTAGTCTAAATATTATTCCAAGGAAATTGTATTGTTCATAACTGTCTGAAAAATAGTCTGCATCTCCTATTGCATATGACTGGTTATAGATTGGATAGGATCTTCTGTTAGATTACATAATATTGTGGATATTTTGGTTGTATAGGTGCCTTTATGGTTGGGAAAAATGGTTCTGCCTAGACATGTAGAGCATAAGTGTTATGGGAATAAGCTCTAAAGAAAACATGATGATATACTGGGAGTCTGATAATTGTCCCAGATAGCTAGTCCTTACCCTATGCCTTTGATTGAGTCATATAAAAGGCATTCCGCAGCTGCAAGCGTCTAGTGAGCTCCATGTCTGAACAATCTTCTAAAAAGAAAAAAGCAGAGAAAATAACCCTTGAATTTGAATTTGATGACCGGAGTATGTATATATGTTTCTGCACTTGACTTCAGTGGTTGATGAAAAGGGCACATGTGCCCCACACCAAGCAGGTATCAAAATCAAAACTAGAGTAGACCGAACCTTTGAGGGCATATTTCCTGTGGTGGAAGTATGTACATGGGATCTATCACCCTTGAAGACCATAGATATAGCTGACCACCTTGCCACTCTGTGCATTGTTTAACAGAAATATTTTGGTGTTGAACCAAGTGAGCCTGAGCCTGATGAGAGTGATTTCTTCTTGCCAGTGCCTGAGCAGTGTGAATGTCTGCTAGATGCGCTTAGATATAGGACGAGTGAGGATGATCATGTGGCGAAGGATCACACTCCGGCCTATGTGAGTTTTGATAGTTGTTAATTTTTTTTGGCTCTGCCATTTACTGATTGTTTTTTGCTCAGCATGGAATGTAAGTGTGTCTAACTACAGGCTACTTTAGAGGATGTTCTAAACCCTCTATAATGCGACAGGAAACAGTTGGACATTATATCAGCGTTCGCGTACCACCTAGGGGGTGGCGATAAATTTCAAGTAGGCTTCGAGGCCGTGTCCGTTATCTGAATCGGATATATCTTAGAAAAGTTCTAGCTCTATAGTGAATGATAATACAAATGTGCTGATTGAATATTGTTCAATTGTCCTCCACGTCGTTGTGAGGAATGGCGACATATTCGCCATGTCCCCTTACTCGTTCCAGAACGTATTCCCTCGCATCGTCCTGTCCTCGCAAAACATTGACAAAGTTCAAAAGCGGCAACGACATCCACATCATGACCGCGAGGAAGAAGAATGCGTAGCGAATGTTCCCAGTTACGTCGGAAATTAAGCCTACCATCAGAGGTCCAATGAACGATGAAGATTTGTCTGCAAAGGGAACAAAATCAGCCAAGGTTTATGATGCAGTTCGACCAGCATCAAAACATGCCTGTGATGGAATAGAGTCCGTACCACCGAGATTCTTCTCCAGGAGGGATCAAAAAGCTGAACAAGCTACGAGAGTAGCTCTGAAAAGCACCATACATAAGACCTATCACATGGGAAACTTGAGCGATTGCTATTTCAGAAAATCCTACTGCTTACCAAAGTACACAGCCAGACCATACATCTCGCCTGGTGTAGTCAGCCCTCCAAATGGGACCCCGCCTTCGCCGGGCTGCTTACGGAAGACGGGCAAGAATCCGAGACAACCGTACAAAGGTATGAGACTGACAAGGGTAACAAGTAGCCTGAGCATGCATAGATCGGACCAGCCTATCCGTCTCTGAATGACAGGCCAGGAGAGTGAGCCAAAGACGCCTGACAATGGTACTATGACGCCGATCAGGATGAGTTTAGAAGAAGGCATATGAAGTGTGGTTTTGGCGAAGAGGACAGCTGTAGATGTCATAGTCGCAAAGCCTGATGGAGACGAATGAATAATACACATAATTCAGAATTCATATTATGATATTACTCACCATCTGAGAGGAGAAACCATGCTGCGAGGTACCAAAATGTGTTTCGAAGAAGTTTTATCTCACGCCATCGCAACATTTGTCCCAACCTTACCCAAGCGCCTTTGATCTCACCGCTCCAGCTCCATGGCAGGGTGCTATGACTTGCCACTTGCTCAGCGCCTTCTATCATTCTCAACTCTGCACCACTCGGGAGCCATACCCCTGCGGGAACACTCATAATAGCCCACCAAATTCCGCTCATGCCGATGGCGAGCCGCAGAGAAAACGTGGAAGAATGCAGTAGCGTGACAGGAATGATTGTAAGAGATAGGAGCACAATACTTGCGGTATAACCAAGAGCAATACCAAATGATGATATTTGAGAGGTAGAGCGAGAGATTGCAGTATTATAAGCCTCTTCCTGCTCGCTGTTCACAGATGAGATATCAAAGGGGGTCCGCTGTACGTCAGCCTCTCCCTGGGAGACCACAGATTGCCGTCGATAGTTGACTAAGTCTTCCCATGCCTGGCGAACCTCTTTGGTTTCACGAGCAAGGCTTGGCAAGTAGGAATTCATCGCAACGACACTTGCCCCAAAACCAACATTTGCGCCGCAGGCGAGGATTGCAATGACGGGCCATATGACAGAAGACGACGGTAGTAACAAGAACAATGTCGCTGAGATAGCTCCCAGGTAAGCGAATGTCAGAAGAAGAGGTTTGCGATGCGGGACTGCATTAATGTCAGTATATTGATAAGGAAATAGAGGTGATTAAGCGATACACACGGTGATCGGCGATTCCTCCCATGGATATCACCGTCAAAGCTTGGAGCGCTACAGATGTTGAAAACACGTATAAGCTTTGAATATACATCAGCGACATTGTTTAGCCTAATATTTACTGACACCCCACCTGAAACTCGCTGTGTCGATCCACACCCAACCTATTTTCACAACGCATCTTGCAGATTCAGCAGATAGGTGTTTCATGGCTGACGAGCATCCTTGTGTCTTGTCAGGTAGCAAGAAGCCATTGTCCCTCGCAAATTGCTCCAGACAGATTGGCACAAAAATTCCCAGTCCAACAACTGCAAAAACTTCACTACAGGAAACAACAATAAGTTGGTCTCGTCTTGTGTATGGAATTGCATGAGGTACCTGGCGAACGCATACGTTAACCATCCACGCAAATGCCTGGCATGCGAACGTTCATCAGAGGTGTGCTTGGGTGGTGCAGTCGACGCTTCTGTAGTTATTGAAGCGCGTGGTTGCATAAGCATGGTGGATTCATGCAATTGGGAATCAAGGTGTGTTAACAGGGGGATCGAAGTGCATGTTCAGCTCACGGCAATTGCCGGACAGTGAGCACCTATATTCGATTGAGATAATATTTATATGGGCGGTCATCTAAGGTTCAGGAAATCTGGGCATAAACCAACAACCTTATGTTCACATCAGGGTGGTATTGGCAACAGTTTGGAGGTCAGCAGACATGAAGGAACAACTTGAGTGCGTCCATGACCGCATTGTGGCTGGCTGTCATACTGACAACTGCGCCAAACAGCTGGATGCTCGTCTCCGAGTACTTTGCGAACCACATTCGGGCTTGAACTGCTTGACCAAGCTTCTCCTTCACTTTCCTTCATGGTTCACCATTCACCTGACTCACGATTGCTGGTTTCTCTCGTGAAGCAAGAGCAAGCTTATGCGGCCCAACTCCACACTTTGCTGAACGCGTCCGGGACGTCACTTTCAGCCCTCGCTGTATACGCGTCATCGTCCCCACCACCAATCTCACCCATTCTGAACAGTGTAGCAAGCGCACTCTCAGGTGCTGATGAGGCTCTTCTCAACTATGGTGAAGCTGTCAGCAACTGGATCGACCAACTTGCAACTATCAAGTCCAAGGAAGAGGAGGTTGCCAATATTGGTCGCGATCGTGAAATCCTGTGCGTCAGACGACCTATGTGGAGATACATTTCTCTTAAGCACTATTTAGTGTAACTCGTCTCCTCAAAATATCTCAGAAGTCCAAGTCCCCTCCGCCATCCCTCCTTCATGCAGCACCAGACACCTCGTCCAACATTTCTTTACCTACCTTCGGCTCCAAAATAACTGCCGCACAAACGGAACTGCAAGCATGCGAGTCACAGCTGGCTGAAAAGGAACGTGAGCTGGAGAGACACCGTATCCATGCAATCAAGCACGGTCTCAGAATGCGTTGTGAAGCCCTGGTACAGTGCGGTTGGGCGTGGGGTGAAATGGGTCGACATGCTCTTTCGATGCTTGAAGGTCTTGTTCCCCCGCAGGCTAATGGACATGGTGAGTTTCGAACAATTCTTTCTATCCAGGCATAAACACCTAAAGGCTCCCGTTTCTGCCCTTGCCCTTTCCTTCCACGTGCGCGTTCTATATTTTCTGTTCCTGCACATCTTCATCTTGCTCATTCTTGTGATTCGCCAGGGTCAAATTTTCATAAACCGCTTCCGCATCATACTCACGACCATGACCGTGACTCTATCCTTTCCTCGCTAACTCCTTCTCAATCCGCATCTCAAATTGGTACTGGGCCTCGTTCAGTGCCTTCGCTGCCACTTGAAACCCCATATCGCCTAAATATTCCAGCTCCTTACCAAATTTCAGACCACTCCACAACTCCTGGGCCGTCTACATATGCCTCCAGGGAACCAGATAACAACTCATCTTCTGAGGACGAGGGCCCTGTGGAAGTGCATGAAAACCCGGTCTTTCACCCCGCATCCATGATAAACAGACAGAGACCTGTCAGGACAGAGCCAGCTACTCCTGTACGGTCGTCACCCGTTCCATTTCCAAGTTCAAGTAAAGTACATAATGCCAGCTCGGATTTTGGATCTCCCTCGACTATAACTCCGGTTAAGCATAGTCGGGATCGGAAAGGCATCTTAGGGAGTATAGCATTACTCTTCCGCACATCCATGAATAACAAATCGACACCATCACCTTCTGGCGTGAAATGGAGCACTAGGACAGACCATAATATGAGGGGTGTAAAAACTGACGGTGAGAATAGCAGTAACGAAGAACTGCCTAGAACTGGCAGGTTGCGTAAGGCTAAGGCACGGTCAGCCTATAGAGATGATGTTGGGCGGACCGGCTCCACGCTGACAAGCCCTGTCATAAGCCCGCTCTTTCTCTCCTCTCCACAGAATCCCCCAGCGCGTGTCAAGAAGCTGAGCGGCGGAAAATTGGACAGGAGTGGTCCGGGTGGCAGCATGGCCATTGAACCTGCATCTACTCCACGCGTACGCTCGGCTTCCTTGACTCCTTCATCCTCAGAAGGTGTGGTAGTCGATGCGCAAGGCCGGATCTCCCGCGGTCATGGCAAGAGAGCGTCGTTGGATGGAAAGTGGGGACTTTCTGAGCCTGGAAAATTGTCTTCTTCACTTAGCGTTGGCTCTACTCAAGTATGGAAACCATCAAAACAGTCAGCAGCTTCCAAAGTTGGTAGCCTCATGAGCATTGTTGAGGGTGTATCGCATTCAACCCAGGATCGTCATGACGATCCTTCGTCAAGGTTGGAAGTTGTACATGCTCCTGGCAATGCAGTCACAGGCCTTCCGCTACTTGTGCACCATCCTCCGCCTCTCCCCACAACAACCTCTGCATCGTCATCTTTGGTGCAACCATCAGTCGCCCAGAAACGCTCCAGTCTTCCAAATCTATCTACTTCCTTATCCCCCCAAAATTCTATTTCTTTGAAGGAGAAGAAGCCGCTACGGAGTGCGATGCGTAATCCGAACAGAAACAGCAGTATTTCACCATCGCCATCTGCGTCGCCCAATGGCCTTGTCGCGCAACCAGAACAGCCCTCATTGACCATATCGCCTCTTTCTTTGCCAGGACCTGCATCGCCATCTTTCAGACCCTTATCATTATCACGGCCGGAGATCCCGACCACCATCATCGAGTCTCCCCGGCAAACCAATGTACAGACCACAACACCAATAGATGCTCACAGGAATTCCTCCATCTCAGCGAAAACTGACGACTCAGCGTCAGTCAGCTCTTATGAAACTGGACATGAAAATTTCGATGACGAGACAATAGAACTGACTAACCAACTTGTTCCTTCAACAACACCTTCCAATGAGAAAGCCGAATTGCTACCACAGTCGTCTCCTGCTCCTAATGTTTCCCCACTGAACGGTATTTCAGATGGGATGACCTCAGACAAACACGAACTTTCCTCTGCGACATCAACGGACACCGCGGCTGGTGCTACACCTACCAGACGCAAGAGTGTCCGTATGTCTTCTCTTCCACCGCAATTTTCTGCCACCCCTCCGGCGTTGGAAGATGATGAGGATCACCCCCCTTGGGGAGGATCAAGCGCCAAAACTTTGGACCGTAACGAAGGGTGGAAGATGAGAGCATCCATCAGCAACGTAGCTTGGGATGACTCTTCGAGTGAAGACGAAGTATATAAAAGTGCTCGGAATGCGTTGAGTCGTGCAGAGCGACGACTGGAAAAAAACACAAGGCGGTAAAGTCGCCATACGTCTGATTTTAATTCTTATTTAAGCTTTTCTTTGATCGGCCCTAGTGTACTTTGGTCCTCGTTCTCTTGAAACTCATGTACTGCTAGTAATAACATTTCTTTACACAGATAAAATCGTCCGTAATCGATTGTGACTGAGTTTGAATCGGACAAGTCGAAAACACCGACTGGGCACGCTCTACCTCGTACTGTCTGCAGCCTCGTCTATCATCATCTTTTGATACTTTGCGATGTCGGATTCAGAGCACCCTGATCGCACAGATGATCAACATGCTGATCAGTCCAAAGCAAAATCTGAAGACCCCAATGCGCCGATCAATATAAAAGTCTGCCATTATGTGTCCAAAATTATCGCGCCAACTAACGCGTTCTGCTCCGTGTCATTAAATAGGTGGTGTCGTCTACGGGAGAGGAAGTTTTTTTCAAGATCAAACGGAGCACTAAGCTCACTAAACTTCAAGGGGCTTATGCGAACAAAGTGGGAAAAGACGTCGCTAATATTCGGTGAGGTTGCCGATCTATTGAGGTAATGAAACAAGTCACGAACTTGTTCTATATGATACACAGGTTTTTGTATGATGGTGATCGAATTGGGGACGATGATACACCGGGAACTTTAGGCATGGTATGAACCGTGTTTATGGTCTTGACTTCTGATGCTCATCGTATGTGCACCATTATTAGGAAGAAAACGATGCCATCGATGTTATGGTGGAGCAGGTCGGAGGATGCTTGCACCCTGCATAATGTAACCCACATGCCCGGTTCCTGCACTCCATTAATATCGTATCTTTGCTGTCGCAGCATCGCATCTAGCTCCCTCGTACATATCCGTTACTTGTATGTTCCAGCTGTGATCATCTGTTTCTCTCTCTCTCTTTCCCTACACTGGGTTTGGCACAGGATTTAACCTATATTTCTACACTTGTCCTCATTACTGTGCACCTAAGGCTAGTCCGACAAGTCAAAGGTGTCATCTGAGCAAAACAACCAAATAAATTACGAATCTTCAATAGCTATATAAGCTAAAGATACGAGTTGAAGATAACATTCGCACGCAAATGCTCGTACACTATGGTGCCGAGTGGCACCATTAATGCCTGCGTAAGGCAATGACAAACCACCCCGGCCGGGATGATCTTACTCATCTCCTTTAACAAGACACATGGTAAACAGACGGATGATCCTATAAGAACCCCTGTAGTACACCCACCCCAGCAACACTGAACAAAATGCCTAGTGCCACCCGTCGTTCCATCTTTGTCGTGGCTGGTATCGGGAACGGAACAGGCACCGGTGCAGCAACTGGGTAAATCCTATGTTGATGCATGTTTCGTGCTCTAATACTGACCAAATCGATTAATTATGATAGTCGTCTTTTTTCGGAAGCTGGTGAGTTAGCTACTTGTAGCTGTTATTCTGTTATTTCTTAAGCCAAAGACGAACAGGGTACCGCGTTGCGCTTATTGCACGCAACCCAGATCATCTGAAGAAGACGGCGGAAGACATCAATTCAGCCGGCGGAGAAGTGAGTTGAAATGCATGTCCCAAGTATATAGCTTATCCTTTGTATTGGAAGGCTGCAGGCTTTCCTGTGAAGGCATATACACACGAGGAGCTGCACACCACATTCGAAACGATCAAAAAACATTGGCCCGATGCAGATATACGTGTTGGACTTTACAATGCCGGTTCCGGTGTCTGGAAAGGTTTCTTGGACATCACACCCGAAGAGATCCAACAAGCTGTCAATGTCAACATCGTCGGCGCTTTTGCTTTCGCAAGAGAGGTTATTTTGGCTTTCAAAGACTTGCCGTGAGTGATGGATATCTAGCATATTTGTTTGTCTCACTTGTATAAACAGACACACCCACTCTGGAAAACGGGGCACACTTCTTTTCACTGGTGCCACTGCGGCCTTGAGGGGAAATAAGACAACTTCTGCATTCGCAGCTGGCAAGTTTGGCATTCGCGCATTGAGTCAGAGCTTGAACAAGGAGTTCGGGAAGCAAGATATACATGTATTCATTCTTTCCACATGGTATTTTATTTTCTTTCTTGACCAACATCATTTTCTTCAGGTCGCGCATTCAATCATCGATGGCCAGATCCTCACTGACATAGGGAAAGGACGTCATGGTCCTGAGTGGGAACAAAACGAGGCAATAAGGCTTGATCCTGAGAGCATTGCTAAAGTAAATGTTATTTTACTTTGTCAATGGGTTTGTTCAACACAGTGGTTCTACAGGCCTATTTGTATCTTGCCAATCAAGACCGCTCTGCCTGGACTTGGGAACTCGACTGTAGGTTTCTTATACATGGCTATAGGTGTTTCATGTCGCTGAATAATTATCAGTGCGCCCTGCTCATGAGAACTGGTGAATCTCGTTTGTATATTTTATAACTTTGGCATTACATAGTTCGCCTTGGCCTGTAAATTTATGATTTTCTGTTACAACAAATCCATGTTTGTCGTTTCCTATCAGATAGAGTGTTTGAAGCCTCAGATTCGCAACACCTTGAGGTCCTGGCATGCGTTCCCACTTTACCAATTCACATACCTTGGCAAGTCGGCGCTGCTCACCTTTGAACAACACTGAATGGCGTCACACCAGGCGGTTACCTATAATTACTTGTTTACTGGCTGGCTGGGCAGGCTATCACGACACTGGACTTGATCTTACTCATCTCATGCGGCTAGTTTTGACCAATTGAGGGGGTTTGCCGATTATTCTTCGGAAGTAGTTGTCAGGGAGTTTACCTCCTTCGTCTCTTTGGTTGTTATGATTAATTCAAGAGATATACAAATAGTACGTGGATATGCCTCTGTGCAGCTTTGGTTGGTTATACCTTAGGTGGTAGCATCCTGAGCTATATGATACAGCAGGTCCGTAGGTTTCTTTGCACTATTCACCTTCTATCTCTAACTCATGACCAGATTACCCACTAACCCTGTCTGGGGTTCATCCTGGATTCCTCTCCATATATTCCACCACCATAGTGACTCCAACTGGTGACTTTCTTCTTTCAAAATTCTTGAATTAGATGCTTAGATGCTTAGATGCTTAGATACTCTTTCTAGATATCTGTATGTTCCATTTTGACTCTTCCTAATGTTGAAGTCCATCTCAAATAATGTGGAGGCATGCCACATCACTACCACCTGGACCCATGTGACAGTAACAGCATTCAAACTTGCTCAAGTGAAGTTCAACTCCAACTGGCACATACAGTAATCTGTAACTGAGACTTCTAGAACAAAGCTGGTAGATCACTATCATAAAAATGATAAAGAATTAGACCAGCCAACCAAGAGACTCCCTGCTTAATACCTGGTAATGAGGAAAGTTAGAGTTGGAGCCTTGATGTGAGATTGTTAAGTACAGTAGGGGACAAAACCGTTCAAGTGTTTTGAACATTTGTGTTGTACTGTAAATAACGGGAGGATTACATTATCAAAAAATATGATGTAATTAGTAGAGATAGCCCTGCTTCTGAACTTGTGGTCACAATCAAGATGATTATGTAACTCTCAATATTCATTGAGATATTAATTATTTAAAAAAAATGAAGCATTTGAACAGTTTTGTCCCTCACAGTTTTTAAACAAGAAATGGTATATATCAGTACTTGGTAAAGCCCCCATTTGCTCTCATCACTGCCTGTACCCTTCTAGGCATGCTCTCAATCAACTTCTGACACACCTCTGGCTCTATCTTCTCCCATTCCACTCCAATCCTCTCCCATAGTTCATGCACTCCACTAGGGAGGTGTTCATAGTCAGAAAGGTGCTTTTTAGTGATTGGCACGGGTAACCCCCGGGTATTTTGTACCTACCCATACCCGTACCCAAGAATACCCGTACCCTTAGCAACAGGTAGCGGGTTATTGCGGGTACGAGTATGGGTACCCGCGGGTTTAACGGGTATTGCTTTTACCCGTGACCCACAACGGGTATTGTTCTTACCCGTGGGTTCAGCGGACAACGCTACAACTGCCTTCGACCTCAGGACATTACCTGAAACAGCGCACAAAAAAGTGCTCAACCCAAAGCCAAAAAGTCAGAATGGTATTGGGGTGTATCTACAGATGGCGTATAGAGTGTACGCTCAGCATTCCACCAATTCTGGAAGAATCCCTCTAAGAACACCAATCAACTCCGGCCCTGCACCATCTGTGAGTGTGCTGCCTGAGGGGACGAGAGGCACCAGTATCCAGACACCAGACATCACGGCAAGCCATGTGATGGCATGACATGACATGCCAGGGGGTGAGCGAAGAAGTGAGGTCAGAGGGACGGGATTTATATATCTGTGTTCGGTTCGATTCAATTGTGGGGGTATATAGTGTCAAGAAAGTACTTGCCCATGAGATACATACTAATCAATGCAAGCGAATAATGCAAGCGAGCAGAAAACAACGGACAAAACGAGCAAACAAAGGGAAAAAAAAGCTGACTGTAAAGCAACCCATGAGGCGTGCAGACAAACAAGGCGGTGAGCGGAACATGGGGCGGGGGGCAACAGGATTGGGGCCAGTAGGATTGGGGCCAAGAGGACTGAGGCCAGTAGAATCAGTGAGTGTGTCAGTTTGGCCACCACTTGGGTTGTAAGAATAGGAGTGTTGCGTGCTGTATGATTTGCTGTAGGGCTTTTCATAAGATTTGCCGTAGTAAAATTTGCCGTAGTAGCATGGCTCATACGAGTCCATGTCATCAGCGTAACCGTAGGATTCGTAGTACTCCCTCGGGGCCAGCTGGTGATGGTGCTTCTGCTTCTTGACTTTGTGGTGCCTCCGGGGTGCAAGCTGCCCAGTCTCCCCTGAGATTTTGTCGGGCTGTTCACTGTGGAAATCTTGTGGGGACTGATTGCCTGAGCCGCCGTCAAGCGGAGCATCACCGAACTGACGATTGCCGCTGAACGGTTCACCTGCGAACTGATTGCCATCCACACAGTCGTTCATCTGCGATACAGTAAGAAAAGGGAAGCATCAGAGGTGTACAGAGCAACTCACTCTGGGACACATATCAGGATCTCCCTACACAGACGTGAGTAGACATACGAGGGAAGAGGGATAAGTAGAGTAACCAGGTTTGAAACCCTGTTGCTACTTACCAAAAGTGCATGTTTGTCACTAGAACTGTGGCCACCTATAGGTTTCGTCCCAAGGTTCTCCGAGGTGCTTGAGTCACCGACAGGGAAAACCTCGCATGTTCGGCAGAGTTCCAGCAACGCCTGGAGTATGAACTGGCATGCTGTATGTGCTGTACGCGTCATACGCGCAATACACGCCGTATGCGCCGTACACGTCGTATGCGCCGTACGCGTCGTACGTGCCATACGTGCCGTATGCATCGTATATACCATATGCGCCATACGCACCATACGCACCGTACACGTCGTACACGCCATATGCGCTGTACGCATCATACGTGCCGTACACATCATATGCATCGTATGCACCGTATGCGCCATACGCGTTTCAGTAGCGGGCTTGACAGGATTGACAACCAGGGAGATGAGCACACCACCGCATCTGTGCCCCGCGCGCCAGTCTGCGCAATCACTTTTGCGGCGTCAGCTGTGGATGCGATGCACACGAGCATCACATGCGGGAGGCTGGCCGGCTGAGACATGTCATTAAGAACCACCAGCAAATTTGGCTCCTGGACTTACATTTCGCATCCTGGATGCCCTCCGCGGCGACCTCCAGCCCATCATACAGCTTGGCACAAATGCATGAGCACACCACCATGTCCGTGCCCCATGCACCAGTCTGTGCGATCGCTGTTGCCGTGTCAGGTGTCAACGCGACGCGTTTGGCTCCTGGACTTACAGTTCGCGTCCTGGATGCTCTCCGCGCAAGGCTGGTGTACCTCTGGCCCGCCGCATGAGCACCGGCAGCCGTGTCATCTTCTCAAAGGAAGCTGAGTGCTCCCAGGTATATCAAGATAGTGTTCCTCTAGCGCCAGTCATGTCTGACAGTCTTTCCAACAAGGGTCACAAGGATGGCCAGCGCATGCTCAATGGTTGAGTCTATGGTCGCCATTTGTCTGCCTCTCAGAATGGCAAGCCTGACTTGTATGAGCCCAAATTTGTCGAATGGGGCTATGGCGGCATGGGCAGCGTTGCTAACAACCAAGTAAAGTCCTGCTCTGGTCAAGATTGGGCCAAATTGCAAAGTAAAGGCAAAGTGCTTGGCAGTGGTTCCGACATTGATGAAGACGACAGCAGCGTGGGTATGGTTATATAAGCGAGGTTCAGTGCTAACCTCACTTATATAAGCAAGGTTCAGCGCTAACTTTGCATATATAACCGTACCTGTGACTTATATAAGCATACCTGCCTGCAGGTATGGGTTTGGGCCGGGTTGGAAATCCTGACCCTGACCCTTACCCACGCTACCCGTACCCACTACCCATGTGGGTTTCCAATACCCATGCCAATCACTAGTGCTTTTTGACAATAGTCCAGAGGTGTTCAATGGGGTTTAGGTCACGGGACTGAGCTGGCCACTCCATGACCTCATAGCCATGGTCAGAAAACCACTCAGTGGCCTTCTTGCACGTGTGCTTGGGATCATTATCCTGTTGAAAAATAATCTCAGTAGAATCTTTACCATAATACTCCAGGCTAGCCTGAAGCTCATCATTGTTAGCAACTGTACGCCGGCATGCCCAACTATTCATTTCAGCCTGCTCAGCCCAACTCCACCCTCACTGGCCTATTCAATTATACGCCCTCAGTGTAAGGGCAACCCTCTTACAGCCCCGAGGTGTATCTCGGAGGCGAGCTAAGCAGGGGAAATCCGAAGGTTAATTATAACTACTACTACCTAAATACATGTGGAGTCCTCACCTAAGCAGGGGAAATCCGAAGAGGAAAGTCTAAGGATCCCGCTGCTGGTGAGCCTCTTTTATACCCTTATGTAAGTGGTCTGTGTACTAGCTTACAAATCAACACATCGGAGTCTGTAGAGCCAACTCCCTGGTACTAAGTCTGAGGCTTGGGTGCTCACTCCGGGTTCTAGTTACCATGCTAAGGTCATTCCTATCTCTTGCTTGGTGGTCTCTCGGACTTGGGTCTCCTAGCCTCGGAGTTGGTGGGAGTCCGAGTTAGGACCTTGGAGTTGGTGGGAGTCCGAGTTAGGACCTCGGAGTTGGTAGGAGTCCAAGTTAGGACCTCAGAGTTGGAGGAGTCCGAGACAGGACCTCGGATTTGGGGAGAGTCCGAGATAGGACCTCGGAGTTGGGGAGAGTCCGAGATAGGACCTCGGACTTGTTTCAGGCTTCGGAGAGGGTCGTCCCCTGACATCACCCCCTCTCTATGGCGCAGCGTCCTCGATGTGTTGGAGAAAGAAAAAAAATGATCCCCCTGCAGAGCATCTGGCCCAAGCCTGAGTCATTGCTGAGAGGCCCACAGGTCCTCACTAGGTGCAGGTCATCCTCTGGGTTGGATTAGAGTCCAATCCTGTGACTACGTCTCAGTCTGCACCTAGGTCATCACCGAGGGTAGTAACCCCAGGCTTGGTCCTCAGAGCTCCACATCGGTATCAAGGTCCTAGGCTTGTGAGCTTATAGCTGCTCAGCTAGTCTTCTCAGGCTTTGCAGCTGTACCAGGACCTCTAGGCCTTCACCCCCTCTCTAACATACGTCGCCCTCGATGTATTCTCTAAAAAAAAGGGGCATACTCCTTGGGGTGTCACTACCCCCTCTCTAGGACTCCGCTACCCCCTCTCTAGCATGCAGTCATTCCTTATGGGAGGAATAGTGGCATGGGTGTACGGGAATCGGAAAGTGCAAGGGTGCAGCAGGGTGGATGTGCGAGAATCCGGAGAGTGGATCATCCAGGAATCTCCCGAGAGCAGATCAAGCAAATCATCCAGGAATTTGGTGAGGGGACGATCCCAGATTGCCCTCTTGGGATCGTGAGACTACACGGATGAGCGGAAATGACGCGGACGCTGGCATGTAGGAGCGGACAGCACACGGACGCGTCGGGGTATCGGAAGTGGATACGCAAGGACGCGGACGGTCACGGGGATGGACAGGACGTGGACGCACAGGGACACGAACGGACGAATCGTCGAAGGCGTGCACGCGGAAGAGCGGGGTGGACACACGCGGTATCGGCAACGGGCGGACTGGATACGGGAGTCGAACGCGCAGGGACGTAGCACCGATGAGACCGCATGAGGGCCGGCGACGACGATGGGCATACTAGCGGGGACCAAGCTGCGCAACAAGAGTGGCTTACGCGGCTTTCTGGGACGCTCCCGGAACTGTCAGCGGCGGTAGGGAGCGATCACGGGGGCATCGCGTCAGGGCCACTGGGCGACACCTAAGCGCTGCCAGGAAGAACGGGGGTCTTCCTCAGCCAGTCCGGTTATTGGGGGGGCGCAAGCTACAGGCGGGTATGCAGGCACCGGTACGAGAGCATCGATCGAGGGCATCGCGAGGCTCCATCACTCATGCCCACACGGTTCGTCATAGAGGTCTGGGGACACGGCATGTAAGGGCGACGTGACTAGCGGGCCATGCGTATGCTAGGTTGCGCACCGCTCAGGCATAGACGTCACGCTGGGCACTAGGAATGAGCGCGGGGCCGCTTTGAGGTTGCTGCATGAGGACAAGGCTGCGGGTCAACGGCGATGGCGACGAGCGGTCGCAAGTCGTCGCTTTGGGGCCCTGGACGAGCACGCGGGTGCGGACGTCCCTGGCGACGAGCGGGTCGTCGTATTTCGCCCATCTCTGTCACAGCAAGTGACGGCGATTGTGCTGTCGAGTTGAAAACGGGTGCAAGCGGGGGTCGAGCAGTGCGACGAGTCCGGCTTACGGGATCTCCCTGGGCGTTCCCACAATCGGCGGCTGTCCGCGTGTTGGGTTGCTCGTCGACGCACGTACGCGGCGCGTTGGGCATCGGAAACGCATGGGAAGGCTCACGTGTATGAGCATGGATCGAGCCGAGCGGCAAATACATTTTTCACGACCTCCTGTGCTGCAGCGCATTGGAAGAGCCCATCCTATTCCGTGGTGTCGCGTTCGCGGAGAGTGGGCCACGTCGGTCATAATGAAAACGGGGCATGGGGTCAGACACAAGAGGCGGTGTAACGGCAGCATGTCCGTATGGCGGGCAGGTCGCGTAGCTGTATCGTGCATGTCCAACGGTGGGCGGAAGGTACAGGAAGGAGACCCAACGAATGGAGGCAGGATCAACTACCGGCGGGCGTGTGACGAGCGAGTCACGATGGTCATACAGCGCGAGCCACGCGACGTGGTACGCGTCGAGCCTGGATGCACGGTTGGCTCAGCTGCGCACGTGGGGCCGTCGTAGCTTGTCTGAATGCTTCCATGGTCGATGATGGCGGTCGGGCAGGAGAACCCCGTGACACTCCATGGTGTCGCGTTTGCAGAAAGCAAGACAATGTCGGACGTGGCGAACAGGCGCGTGGAGCTGGACACGAAGAGGCGTTATGCTCCGAAGGTGCTTGTGTCGCATCTGGGCATGTCCACGGTCAGCGACGAAGACTGGTATGCCGCAGGGAGCGTGTCCGTGAGGTCCCAGATGCGATGGGTGGCCGTTGTGAGCGCGGGTGCGGACGAGCTGCTCGACGAACGCGGCTTACATCACCCATTTGGCCATTTGCAGAGTCGGCAGCAGCGCAACGTGCGTGGGATCGGCATTGATTGACCCATCCATCGTTGCGATAGTATGCACGGTGGAAACGGCGGCATGCATTGAGCCATTGAGCAGGTCGTAGCAGCCGTACAGTGCGACGTGATGCATGTCGAGCGTGGACTCATGTCACCTCGGTGGGTGCTCTTCACATCAGGCGACGATACAGGAGCAGAGAGCGTTGGATCATGCTCTTCACTCAATGCGAGAGCGAGGGCACATGCGGTAGCGACTGCGCTGGGTACTGGAAACGAGTGGGTGGCGCACGTGTGCAGCACATCTTCGGTGGTGACAGGAGCGGCGCAATGGCAACCAGGGTAGTACCAATGGAGAGGATGGAGTCGCCGCAGAGGGGCTGGGCTGCAGCGCGTCAGAGTGCCGGCAGTGGTGGCAACTTGTCGGTACATGTCCAAAGAGCAGGCGGATCGTGTAGTCGCATTGCACACGTCCAGTGGTAGGCCGAAGGTGCGGGTCTGGGGCAGGCTGAGGGGCGTAGTCTGCGTGGACCTGCCAGGGGATTAGGCTTGTCGCAGACAAGTGAATTAGAAGGTGGGCTCTCCAGGAGCGAATGCACGTCTCCTGGGACATGTAGGGTTGTTACCGCTGGCCTAAGGTGGATTGGAAGGCAGATGCAGCGATGGTGGTGGGGGGTATAGTCGGCGAGCGCATCACGTAGCGCATCACATAGCGCGTCACGAACTGTCAGCGGTGTCGCCGATGGGTCCAAGGTGTGGAGTCTGCGATATACGGCAAGGATGGAGAACCGGGATGCTCACTCGGTCGAGCACCGGTCAGTTTGTTGTTCATGTCATCCGTATGGTAGCTGCTGTAGAGTTCCGCGGGGGACTTCTGGCCAAGGACAGGGAGTCGCGGCGTGAAGAGTCGTGCTGTGGTGGAGAATCGGATGAGAGGAAGCACGAAGGTGGTTGGGTTTGAGAACGTGGGTGTAAGGTGGGTCATACGGGTCATAGAGTAACGTGGGGGAGGTCGTTCGGCTTGTAGATATGCTGGGTAGTCGGAATAGAAGAATGCGAGTTTTAGAAAGTGTTAGGGGGTGTTGAGGGTTTATAGCGTCGCCTTGGCCTTCAGAGGGCGGTGCGCTCTACCGACTATGCGGCGGTTTACAGTGTCACCCGAAGCGGTCCACTAAGGCTCCATTTCCTCTGTCATTCCTGTGCTAGCGCCGTTCCCTCTAGTAGGTACAAGTGCGCTGTCAGGAACAGGACAGATTCATCTGGAGTGTGAGGAGGGAGGGTGTCAGCCGTCATAATCTCTCCGTGAGGACATTACTCGCTAGGTCAAAGTGCGCGGCCGGCCCCTCAGTCCTTATTGGGTGAGACTTTCCTGCTGTAAGGGCAACCCTCTTACAGCCCCGAGGTATATCTCGGAGGCGAGCTAAGCAGGGGAAAT